>JBBPBX010003187.1:0-29368 GCA_038048925.1 Garcialebias charrua | reverse complement strand
CATCTTGTGGTTGTTAAACAGCAGGCTAATATAGCAGGCTAATGCAGTCTCTCGGCTTTATTGCTAGCCGTTATTATCTCTCTCATTCAAAGCTCACCACTTGTCCAGCAAGGCGAAGAGGTCCCTTCGTGGTCGCCAGTGTTAACCTTTCCTGCTCAGTCTTTCATCCGTGGTCAAAAGACACAGGGGAGATCTTCCTCCAGGGCTGAAGTCTCTGCTTCAGGGTTAACTCCCTCACTTGCCTTGCACATAAACCACACGGTGGCTGCAGGTTAATCCTCTTGTTTTTAATAATAATTCTAGCCAACAGGTGCACAAACAGACTTTCTTACAGCCGCGTTTTACTTTGCCGTTTACTTTTCTCCACACACACACACACCGTCACGTCTTGCTCCTCTCAACACGTGCAGAACATGAGCACGTAGCGCCCTCTTCTGGCCGGCGGACGGCCGACACACATCTCACGTGAGATGTGTGTGTGGGAGGGTACCCTCCCACACACACACACACCACTCACTGAGCCATTCATCACATGCAGTGGAGGCACTTTCTGCAACAACATTTAAACAATATATACTGGTAAACAAACAACAGCCATTTATTAAAGGTTTTCATTTAATTTTGAAATGTTCTGCTACATGACCCAATTTATAATCCATTGATATAAGCAATCAAATGAGGTGTGAATCAAAAGATGAAGGTATACACCACCATTTTGATACTGTAGTATTTAAATTAGAAGTGCCTGCAGCAGCTGTTTAAAGTAGAACGAAAGACGTCAGGACTGGTACAGAACTCAGTCACAATTCTTTTTTAGCATCTTTAATGAAGTGACTTGGCAATGGGAAGAAATTCTTTAACAAACACAAAATCATTTTGCTAAAGAATAAATGTCTTCTAGAATAATTAATGTGTAGTATTTAACAAGATGCTAAAATAGTAATATAATTATGTGGTTCATGTTTTGTTTGAGGTGATCGTGACAATATGTGGAATGATGCAACCACTTGCTTTCTCCTTGCAGCTATGGCTGATTGTGTGTACCGGTATGTACAGCTTGTAAAGTCAGTTCATGTCGCCTGCAGAAATCATTTATATCAAAGTAGCAGGTGTTACTTTAAGATATGAATGATTTCTATCTTAAAGCAGCAGGTGTTCTGTCTCATTTTGAACTAGTTAGTCTGCAGAGTTAGCAAGAAATGAGGAAAGAGAGAGTGAGAATGAATAGAATATATTAGAAATTATCCACTGGACATGAAATAAGAGACAATTTCATTTTAGTTGGTGTTTCAATTCCCACAGGATGTCTCTCAATATATGATGGCACAAGCAGATTATATGTAAAAGACTCAACATAAAACTGATAAAAACAGGCCTCTGGATTTGGTCATAGAGAAACTGACTGCATTTATTTTTCTTTTGGCTCAGTCTGAAAATAGCACAGTTCTGGTCATGTTAACCATGTTAAAAGGTTTGTTACAGTTGATATTGTATTCATGCAGTGTATAATCTATAACAATTCACACATTACACTTTGTAGTCTTTCACTGACTTCAAAGAGTTTTTTTTTTTTCTTTTACACACACTCAAACATTGAAGTTCAATATCCTGCTCAAACGCACTTTAGCACATTGAATCCAGAGTAGTGGGACCATGACTTATTTTCTTTCTAACAAATACTATTTTTTGAAGTTGAGCATCTAAAAAAAATTATAATAAAAAATAAAGGACAATTCTAGTATTTTGCTTTCCCTCTGGGAAATTGCTTGCCTTTCCAGAATTCTTTATCCATAGTGGCACCTGAAATCACTTGCTTTGACCACACAACATAACTATAATTATTAATAGTGAATTACTATATTATTAAATGTAGTGAATTACTTAGAGTATAAAAGATTTACAAAAAGTTAAATACTGTAAAAGGAATACAAGGAATTAGAAAAAGACATAGCAGACTGGTAAAACCCAGTCAGAAGTAAAAAATGTACAGTATTACAATGTTTAAAATTTGTTATTTCTTCGCAATCTAACAAAACCTAGGTGTTCAAAGTAGACCCAGCTCAAACAGTAAAATACCTAACAGACTGTTATTTACAGTGTCAATGCAAACATTCAAACATTTAAATCGTTTTAGGGAGGTCATAACGCTCTTTGCCAATATTGGCTACAAACAAAATTTGTGTAAATTACGTAATGAAGCCATTGTTATTGTAATTTTTATGCATTAATTACGGATGTTTACATCATAGAATTGTACATTTGTCTATAAATTTAGAGTAAATGACTTCTAACATTTACGCCATTGAAATGTAAAAAAAAAACTGATAAAAGTAGGTTTAATTGCAACAAGTGATTTAAGACTGTTATCTGCACTTTTTTAAAGGCTACTGTATTGGTGGAGATTAAAATATTGATTCATATCTAATTCATTTTATAGGTTGCATAAAAAAATATGTTAAATGGAACTTAAGCAGTTGTGTTTTTTAAATTTGTAGTTGTGGTTCGCACTTCAACCGTACACTTCAGAGCCACCGTACAAATCGAACCCAACTTTCTGACAACCAGACGCCGAGTAATAGACGCCGAGTGAGACCTCTTTATACGTAGAAACGATCTTTGTTGCTAAACATGGCGGCGCTCTTGTGAATGTCACGCTGCACCGATTCACGTTTTCATTTCTCGGTGAAATTGTGGCACAATTAAAGCTGGCCTTTTAGTGTTGTCTTGGGAATTTATTCCTCGTTCCACCCGAAACGCTTAATTAACTGGTAAAACGTAGATTTACTGTATTCCGAAGGTGACCGATCTCATGTTAGCCGATTAGCTAAACACCACACAGGCATCGTTTCCGACGGAGTAAAGATGGATCCCGACCAACAACAGCTGAGAAACGTGAGTCACAATGCCAGTCACATTCATGTCTCATCAGTTGTACAGTGACTTAGAATGAGTGTATGTGTTGTTGCAGTTGAAGGATTTCCTCCTGGTTTACAACCGTATGACTGAAATCTGCTTCCAGCGATGCACGAGCAACTTCAACTACAGGAACCTCACGATGGACGAGGTGAATATTCCTTCATAAAGCTATAACTGGTGTCATCATGTGGTCTGAACACAACCACCGTACTGTACTTCCTTTAATATGCACAAGCTTCGATTGTTTTACTCCAACCCTGAAAAAGTTGACACTGAAAATGAAAAAAATAAATGCAGTGGTTTGCAAATCTCACCCAAATCAGATGCACGATGAAACATACTAGTAAACATCCATCCATTATCTTTACCAGCTTCTTCCGCTCATTTAAAACTAAAGAAGTGTACTGTTTAAAGGGGGAAAAGTAATTTTGGAACTTTTTGGCAGCAACAACCACAGTCGAGCATCTCTGCTGTAGGACAGAGAGGTCTGCTACCTGCAGCTCTCACTACATGACATGAGGCTTTTTAGTTCCTCATCTGCAGCTTTTTGAAGTTTTGACCAAAACATTCATGAAATCTAATTTTATAGGTTTTTATACCCACAACAGAAAAGGCTAGATTTCTTTTTGTTTGTTTTTTGTACATTTTTTGCATTTTTTGATTTGTTTGTTTGTTTGTCTGTTTCATAATGTGCCAAGTATTTTATATTGTGATCGGTCTGAACTTCAAACAGGCCAGTTCAGCATGTGGACTCTTCTACTTTGAAGCCATACCATCAGAGAGGTTGACTTTTGAATTGTATATATAGTTTAAACATCTGATTTGTTTACTGTGGTCCATTGTTAATAATAAATACTTGCATTGATTTGTTTATTTACATTTTACACCAGGACATACTGAAGTGGGTCATGCAAACTAACGCTGATTCCTGTTGTGTGTCCAGGAGAGCTGTCTGGACAGCTGTGCGGGGAAGCTGATTCGCTCTAACCACCGTTTGATGGGCACCTATGTGCAGCTGATGCCTCGGATGGTGCAGCGCCGAATGGAGGAGATGGAGAGCAAGGCGGCAGAGGCTGCAAAGGCAGCAGCAACACCTGCAGCTGTCGAGACTGGGAACACAGAAGCTACTCCAGCATTTCAAACACCTTTAAATTCACCCCCATTGTCTAATTTACCTTCCTCTGGGACTGGTGGCATACCAGAGGTCCAAAGCTCAGACTTTAAGTCAGCAGGACTAGACATTCTGACTGACCCTTTAGTCATGGGAGCCACAGTGTCACCTGCCAAACCCCTCACACCTAAGACTGAAGCTGTGCTGAATGATGTTTCACTTACATCAGGATCACCTAACACAGCTGAGCCTAGCAGCCCCAGACCAACAGCTCCTACAGCGTCGCAAACATGAACAGGCCTGGGAGGCAAATGGAGCCCAGATGTTTTCTTGTTGTGTTCTTCTAACGATGGAAGTCTGAGACCAAACTGATATCGGCTCTTGTTTCCCACCACAAATAGCACATATCAGTAATTTAACACTGGTTGCTTATGTATGATTTACAATATTGATAATTATAACAACTATATGGTAAGCTAACCAGCTTTGGCTGTTGTCCTTCAAACTTGAACTTGTTGTTGCCCCCCCACCTTCCCCCATTAAAGTTCTTAAAGTCATACAAGGTAATTTAATAACCCTCAGTCTGTTTTTTGTCAAATTTTATTCATGGTGTTTTATCTTCTTGGAATTTTTTTTGACTTTTTAAGCACTAATTAAATTAATGATATGCACATGTCAAAATCAAGGCCCGGGTCCAAATCTGGCCCTCGTTAACATCGCATCTGGCCCCCTAAGATATTTTAAACGTAAAATATTTTTAGTGTTTCTCACTTTGCTTAAAAAATATATATATATACAAAATACTTCTCTTAAAAAGCAAAGTCTGGTCATCTGGCCATTCAAAAAATAAAAACAAACTAACAAAACAAAAAAGTAGAAACGTTTTGTCTTTCGTCTGAAAGAATTAATCTGTCTGATGCTGTATTCTGCTCAGTCTTATAAATAGCGCCCTCACAGTGGATCAGCCAGTTTGCTGCTGCTGCCTCCGTGTTCAACTGTCCCCCTCTTACAACGCTGTTATTGCTAGTATCACTCAGCCCTCTGTGAATAGCAAACAACCATCAGGGTGCTAACGTTCCATCATTAGGCTGATGGTCCTCCTTGATCATGTGAGCAGCTGGTTTCGGCTGTCATCAGCCAACTGGTTGATCCACTGTGAGAGGGTGCTATTTATAAGACTGCGCTGAATACAGCATCTCAGACTGAGGAAGTCTTTCGGACGAAAGACGAAATGATTCTACAGTTTTTTTGCTTTGTTTTATTTTTTTGAATGTCCAGAGGACCAGACTTTGCTTTTTTAGATTTTTCTACCTGGATCATTGAACATGCATCAGGATACTAAATACTTCATTTAGTGCAGACATCTCAGGACAGTTAACTTTGAAGCTAGAAAAAAGGTTGGATTTTTCAGTAATCTTTCATTTTGATGTGGAAAGAGCAAAAGAAAACATCAAATTAGGGATGCACCGATCCACATTTCTCACTTCCGATCCGATACCGATACTTATTACAGGTAGTCCCCGACTTACGAGCGCTCTAACTTACGAGGATCCAGACTTACGAGCTGGCAAATTTTTGGAAAAAACGCAAAAAATACTGAGTTTTTCTGTGTTTTTTCACCACAGTTCGTTAGCTAAACATGTGGACACACGTTTCCGATCATTTTTATGCACTCATAAGCAGTTTTTCGATGAAAAACGAGTGTTTGTAGTCGCGCTAGCAAAACCGTTCCAACTTACGAGCGAAATTCCGGACTTACGAGACACGTGGCGGCCGTTCCAAATTACGAGATTTCCGTGTTACGAGCGCCTCATTGTAACGGAACTCGCTCGTAAGTCGGGGACTACCTGTAACTCAGTATCGACCGATACTTTCCCGATCCGATACTGTTCAGGTATTTGACTCTGTATAATGAAACTTTTGCACCCAAACTATTCATTTTAACATTGTGTGAGATAAACCCAATGAAGACACTCTTAAGCCTTACAATAGGGAACCCCCCTATTGTAAGGCTTAAGAGTGTCTTCTTTGGGTTTATCTCACACAATGTTAAAAAGGGCAGTCACAGAATGTGATTGAACACAAGTGCTCTTTGAAGCTGGATCGGAAAAGTATCGGCAGGTTTGATCCGATACTTAAATAATGCTGGTATCGGATACCGATACTGGATCGGATCGGCCCCATCCCTACATCAAATGGGACCAATTTAACTTGTTGATGAACCTACAACCAAGCAAAGATGTCTGCTAGCTGACTGGAGTTAATGTGTGGACTGAAATTGGCCCATTAAATTGGCTTGGACCAAGTTTTTAATTTTTGCTCATTTTTTGTGGCTGAGTTTGATTCCCCTGTTTAGGGAACTACGGTAAATTACTGCTTTACTGTAATGCAGTAGTTATGTATAGTCTACAAAAGTTTAAAGTCGCCTATAATTTCTGTCAAACACAGTTTCTTGTAACCTTTTAATGCAATCAATAGTTTTTGGTATGTTTTTTTTTTTCCTTGGAATTTCGCTGCTTTCTCACTCGTTTTCAGTCTACTTGGACTCAACCACCGTGCAGTGTGTGCTTTAAAAAGGAGAAAAGTGGACATGTGATGTGGCGGATCAAAGAAGATGTGGCAGACCTGAAATTAAATCTAGTAAATGTAACATTTCTCAATATTATGTTTTAAGAAACGGGGATAAAAGCAAATCTAGCACGGACTTAAAGCAGCACCTGGGAGAATTATTCAGCTGATCCTTACTGCATGTAAAGTTAGTTTTGGGCTAACTGCTTTCAGGGAATCATTTTGTGGTGCTCAGATGTTTTATGTTGACATTTTTCATAGATTCAGCTAAAAAAAGCTGAACATTTAACTTTAGGGCAGGCTGCTGGTAAGAAATGATCAAACGTATATACAGTATATATTATATGTTGAAGCAACACTGGTACACCCTTTGAGTTTAGGAAACTTTATACTGTAACTAGATCAGAGTTCTGTGGATTAAACAAAAACTTTTCTCGAAAGATGATCAGATTCTGGACTGAAAAGTGAGTCAAAGTATCCAAATCCAGAATCATTGAAATACTGAAGAAATATATCAAAACAATTTTTTAAAAGAGGTGCTTGGAATTGAAATAAAGGATGGCTCAAGACTTTTGCACAGAATTGTTTGATAAAAACAAAGTCCTGAGGATAAAATGCTGAGAGATTATATTGTATCAATATATAAAAATGCATCCATCCATAATCTTCTGCTTGTTCCTGTGTCAGGTCACGGGGGTAACTTGAGCAGGGAGGTC
The DNA here is from genome assembly GCA_038048925.1 of Garcialebias charrua. Lineage (NCBI taxonomy): Eukaryota > Metazoa > Chordata > Actinopteri > Cyprinodontiformes > Rivulidae > Garcialebias > Garcialebias charrua. The sequence continues at coordinate 22,057 of JBBPBX010003187.1, read as the reverse complement.
CAGATGTTTAGTTTACAGATGTGAGATAAAGGTTTTCTGTAGTAGAAGCCGAGAGTTCACAGCTGAGCGAGACATCTTGTGAGATTGTGCTATTTTTAAGGTTTAATCAAAACGGCTACACCTCTATTTCTCAATATAAGAACATCTTAGTCTAAAACCTTTGCTAGAAAGGTGGCAGGTAAATGTGATAAGAAATCAGTGTTTTGTTTTTATTACCAAAAATATGCAGTGATGGAACCACTCGGTGCTCCACAAGAACCAGTCACAAGTCATAAAAGCTTTCAGATGGTATTATTTGACTAGCTTGGATAGTGAAGTTCTGACAAATGTGCACTGATGATTTAAAATTAAGTTAAACGGTCAATTTCAATGAATCGCACCTTTGTAGACAGATAAGTAGACGAGTAAATCGCGAGGTTTGAATGTTTGTTTTCACACTTTCAGCTTTACGGGAGTGAACGGAGTCCGTGACCTCCCTCAGATCTCTGTTTCCAGATCCTCCCTTCATGCACTTCCTGTCTTTGCAGTATCACCATCATGTGCAGCTAACTCTCAACATTTCTGCAAAACCACCAAACCGCTCTACGCCTCACCCTTAAATTTGCATTTAAATAAAATCCAACAGAGACAGCTGCTGAACAAAATAGTGTTTTTTAATCCATGCAGATAGGTTCAAACACTTTGTTCTGGTTCTAGCTTAGTAAAGAGATTTATCTGTCATGTTATACATGGTATTTTACTGAATTAGCTTTGCTTTAAAAGGGTTTAATAATGAGATGCATACTGAGCCTCCTATCTTCTTTAAACCCACAACAGTTTAACACAACAAGCAATATTTTTGAATTTTCATTTGTTGTGTTTGAGGTGGGATAGGTAGGAAGGAGACTGGTAGCAATTAACTTATTTTTCCCCCTGTGTTTAAAACAACCTCATTGCAGTAGCAGCCTTTAGGTCTTTTAAATAATTTGAGTTTAAAATAAGAGTTCGACTCTGCCAAGGTTGGCCTTTGTCACCGATTCTGTTTATAAATTTTATGGACAGAATTTCAAGGCAAAGTCATCATCAGCTTTATTTATAAAGCGCTTTAACGCCACGGATGAAAGAAAGTGCTGGACACTAGATACAAACAAGATAAAAGACAGCATAAAAACAGAGCTGCAAAACACCTGTCCAGTCAAGGTGTTGAGAGGATCCGTTTTGGTGGCCTTAGGATCGCTTCTCTGTTTTTGCAGATGATGTGGTCCTATTGGCTTCATCAGGCCGTGATTTACAACTTTCACTGGAGCGGTTTGCAGCCGAGTGTGACGCAGCCGGATGAGGATCAGTTCCTCCAAATCCGAGGCCATGGTCTTGAGCTGGAAAAGGGTAGCATGCCCTCTCCGGGTCGGGGAGGAGGTCCTGCCCCAAGTGGAGGAGTTTAAGTATCTTGGGTCTTGTTCACGAATGAGGGAAAACTGGAGCGTGAGATCGATAGGCGGATAGGTGCAGCATCCGCAGTGAAGCGGGCGCTGTACCGGTCTGTCGTGGTGAAGAGAGAGCTGAGTCGAAAGGCAAAGCTCTCAATTTACCGATCGATCTACGTTCCCACCCTCATCTATGGTCATGAGCTTTGGGTTGTGACCGAAAGAACGAGATCTCGGATACAAGCGGCTGAAATGAGTTTTCTCCGCAGGGTGTCTGGACTCTCCCTTAGAGATAGGGTGAGAAGCTCAGTCATCCGGGAGGGACTCGGAGTAGAGCCGCTGCTTCTCCACATCGAGAGGAGCCAGTTGAGGTGGCTCGGGCATCTGGTTAGGATGCCTCCTGGACGCCTCCCTGGTGAGGTGTTCCGGGCATGTCCCACCGGGAGGAGACCCAGAGGAAGACCCAGGACGCGCTGGAGGGACTATGTTTCTCGGCTGGCCTGGGAACGCCTTGGGATTCCCCCAGAGGAGCTGCTCCAAGTGGCTGGGGAGAGGGAAGTCTGGGCCTCCCTACTTAGGCTGCTACCCCCGCGACCCGACCCCGGATAAGCGGAAGAAGATGGATGGATGGATGGAGTTTTAAATAAATCACCACTACAATGTTGTTTTCTGCTGATTTACTAATTTACATTCAACCCTTATGAAAGACATTCTGTGAACACTTTAGATCAGTGCTATTCAATTAAACTGCTCAGGGGGGCACATTTACTGAAAGCCAGGAGCTCAGGAGTCAGACATCCAGCAGATATTGTCATTTAGGAAGTTTGTTTTACGGTTTCAAATCTAGTTTTATTTTAAAATGAACCCATTGGTGGGTCGAACTGAGTTCATCGGTGGGCCTGATTTGGCACCCGGCCCACCAGTTGAACAGCCCTGCTTTATTTATACCATACTCCCTGTTGGAAAATTTAGTTGCTGTCTTTGGCAGCACAATGCCACAACTGGTAGAGATGCTGCCTCTCGTTCAGTTCAAATCCTGGTCCAGGGGCTCCTCTGGGTGGAGTTTGCATGTTCCCTCCGTGCATGTGTGGGTTTTCTCCGGGTACTCCGGTTTCCTCCCATAGACCAAAAACATGCATGTTAGGCTGATTGGTACGGTAACTCTAAATTGTCCCTAGGTGAGAGAGAGAAAGTGAATGGTTGTTTGTCTCTGTGTGTCCCTGTGAAGGACTGGAGACCTGTCCAACCCCGCCCCTCGCACAGTCACTGCTGGACATGGGTACCGTTGATTCCCACGACCTAAAAAGGAAGACGTGGGGAAAGATAATGGATGGATATTTGCTGTGTTGTGCTCTAATTTGTTTTTGTTACATCACATAGATTATTTTACAATTTTAATAAAACAAGACTTTCTGATCCTGGAAATTAGAGCTGGGAATACAGTAGAGAAGTGTCATGTGTAAACCACAAAATAATTATATATTGTTTTTACCTTTTTCAGCCTGAATTTCTAACAGGGTTCATATTACCTATTAAATGTATTGTCTAACCTTTATGCATGATATAGTCTGTGTCGTCTTTGTTTTAAGTACATTGTATTTTGTTGTAAATGTTAAGGATATGTGATACTCGTGAACCCAAAAGTTTTGGGGTTTCTTGCCGATGACAATGTTCTATTTAGTGAATGTGTGTGTGGAAATTACAGAGGCATCTCTCTGTCGAGTGTTATCGGGAAACTGTTAGCAGATGTTATCTTGCAAATACATGTGCTGGCAGAATCTATATACAGTACAGTATCCCCAGTCACAGTCTGGCTATTGAAATGGCCGAAGCACTTGTTATGAAATAAAAAATATATTTGTCTTAAGGGGTTTATCACATGGTGTTCAGATGATCAGTTTTTCTTGTAGAGTGGTGAGAATTTGCTGAGGGGACACAGGATGTGAGCATGTCTGGTTCTGAAGAAGTGCTCACTTTGGATCTGATTGGTTTGGGAAGAGACTTTTGGCGCCTCTCTGTCTGTCAGTTTTATGACTTTAAGATATATGACTCTGTAAGGAAGTCACTGGAAGTCTCCTTGTTCTGTGTGGCTCTTCAGCCACCCTTCCCCCTCGTTAGCTCTCGTATGAGCTGAAAAAAGCAGAAACTTCTTCTTGTTGGTGGAAGAGCAGGCAACGCCCTACAAAAGAATAAAAGCAATGGGTTTTTCCTCCTCCGTCAGTCAATGCAAGGAGCCGGCCATGGGAAAAGCAGCCCACCAAGGTCGTATGCGGGGTCTCCCTGTCCCTCTTTTTCCCCCTCTCTCCCTCCCTTCTCCCTTCTCTCTCTCTCTCTCTCTCTCTCTCTCTCTCTCTCTCACTGTCCACGTCTTTTAAAACAAATGTAATGGCTTTTAGAAAATAGAACAAATGTATTCTGTGACTTTTTAAACTTATAATTAAACTGGTTTTTGGAACTTTAAATGAGCGTCTGTCGTGTGTAAGTGTATCTCTCCTTCCTGTTCTAAAGTGAACCAAAAAACGAATTCTGGGACGGATAGAATCTTACGTCAACACACTATTGATAGCTTTACACTTCGACAGCTAATGGGAAAAACACGAGAGCAACTATCAAGCTTTCATGGACTTCATTAAGGCTTTTGACCTTGTGAATCGTGAACTGTTTTTCATCGTTCTAAACAAGATTGGCTGCCCACCAAAGTGTATAAGAATTATTAAGATGTTCTACTCAGATCTATGTGCCAGACTCATCATAGATGGAGAGCTATCTCAGTTATTTCAATACCACAGTGGTGCTCAACAAGGCTGGAAAATAGCACCAACATCGAGTAATGGTCAGTCAGCTCATCTAGACAGTTTTTCTTTTGCGGAAGATGTTTCGCCTCTATCCGGAAGTCTTCATCAGTCTGAGGAGTCCCAAGTAAACTGTTTCCCCACTAAGCAGTACACTCTTTTAGTGGATCAACCAGTTTGCTGGTGTGATAAGATAGTTTCTGGGGGCCGTCCTGTCCCCTGTCGACTCCTCCCAGGCAGACAGCCACAGCCAAAGTGGTTCAAAACATCAAAGTTTATGCTCAATCATCCAGGTACAAAATCCAATAATGAATCCATTATTGGATTTTGTACCTGGATGATCGAGCATGAACTTTGATATCACCAACATTGTTTGGCCTTTATGCAGCAGTTTTACTTTGGCTTGCTTTCAAAGATTTAAATCATACATGCAAGCCTAAAGATTTGGTTCTGTTATGATGTGGATCTGTTCAATCTACAGACTCAAAGCTTTAGACCAACATTCTTAGAGAATTCATTAGGGAAGCTCAGTATGCCGATGACATTTGAATCTTCAGTGATACATCAGTTGGCATACAGTTATTAAATGTAGCAAACCCCACAAAAAATGGGCCTGCATCGCCACCAAAGCTTAGACGATATGTGCATAGGCAGTATAGAAGTTCTTCATTATCAAATGTCACTCATTTTAAATATCTTGGTAGCTTTGTTACCATTGACTGTGCAATGATAGTGGAACCTGTTTCTCATATTCATGCAATGCTGTAATTTTGGATGATTATGAAAGAGTTTTTAACTCACACAACCTCACTAATGTCAGAGTTTACAGTGTTTTATGCTGTTGTTACTCTATAGAAGTGAAGCATGGACCCTATACCAGCATAAAATCAGTACCGTCCAACAACATTGCCTTTGTCTGATTATGAATATTAAATGGGGTGAATTTTTGGAATGACGATGCCTTGATACGTACTGAGACATCGAACTGAGACAGATTGGAAGCCAACTGCGCTAGCTCGGCCATGTTTGTAGAATGGATGTAGTAAAAGCACTTCTGGATGGTGAAAGTACCGTACTCAGGGAATTTGCTGCTATAGCTGACAAAAACTGAGGTTTAAAGACACTTGTAAAAATGTCTTGAAAAGTACTCGTGCTTATTCAATAGGACACTGCTGTGAAAGATAAACAATGATAGAAAGAGCTGATATGTAGCGTATCACAATGATCCAAGGCAGTGGTTTCTAACCCTTGACCTCAAGGAACACTGTCTTGTAGGTTTTAGTTGTTTCTCTGCTCCAACACACCTGATTCAGTGATTGAATCACTTCTTCATGTTCTGCAGGAGCCTGTTAATCACCCATTCATTCAAATCAGGTGTGTCAAAACAGGGAAATAAGTAAAACATGCAGGATTGTGTTCCTCGAGGAACTTCATAATTTAAAATATAAAATTGTAAAAATCCCACTTCTGATTATCTGAATATTATATAATAAAGTCAGTTTATATTTTAGCAATCAAGTACAAATAATTGTAAAATGATGATGGGTTACTGCCTCTAAAACAATATTTTAAATTATTTAGCTTGTTTAAAGCACTCTTGCATGTTTAGATCATTTTTTTAGAAGGGATAGAAAAATGTTCAGCTAAAACCTTTGATAATCTCAGTTTTGGATATGTGCAGTTTGTTGATGTTGCTTCTGAGGATTGCAGAGCTGCTGGTCTACCAAGCAGACAGCCAAGGCCATTTCCTTTGCTCAGCTCCATGCCCAGCCAAGCACCTGCTGACAGAGCTTCTGAAGCAGCTTTACAGTCCCATAGAAACAAACAAATAGTGATTATGATTAACACCTATTTTATCTAAAGAAGCTCCACTATGTGCTTCCTTCCTTTTGGAGTTTCCAAATAATGTATACTGAATGTGTTTTGTGTTGGATGGAACATATCTTAGTGTGCCAGAAGTGGTGTGCATGTGAGCAGTGATGACAAATTTGAGTTTTTGATTCCAGTAGAAAGCAAGAAAACACATGAAGCAAAAACAATCAACTTAAGCCCTGTTTACACGACAACGATCCAATGAAAACTGAATTTTTTCCCATTTCTATGAACACATTTACATGAAAATGTTCAAATTACAATCTGTTTTACACAGCAACGATAGAGGTGAAAAAGGTGTAATTCCCTCACCACGCCACTAGTTGGTGCTATGTTCTTTGAAACTCAAAGTGTGTGTGCATGCGTTAAAAAATGTACCCATAGTTGCCAAGTTCGCTTATTATAAGTAGGGATGCACCGATCCACATTTTATGCTTCCGATCCGATACCAATACTCAAAACTGGATATCGGCCGATACCGATCCAGTTCCGATATCCTCAATATCATTGATTTTAGACGAGGCTGTAATAATCTCCTCTCAAGTACAATGTGTACACATATGTGCATGCATGTCCAAAAAGGCAACTTGAGGTAAGTTTTATTAATGTTGGATAAGTTTCAAAGTTATGATTAAATTCTGCAAACACAAAATGTTTTTTTATTTTTTATTCCTAGCTCTGAAGTGGATATTAAAGTGATTACTGTACTTTTTGGCCTATAAGTCACAGTTTTTTGCCTAATTTGCATGTCTTGCGACTTATGCGGCGAAGCGACATATTTATGGATTTTCCCCCATATTTTTAGACAAATTTTGGCTGAGATATGACCGTTTCCATTCATTCTGACGGAAAAAATGGAGCAGTACCACTTTCGCCCGTTTGGGGCGCAGTACCACTTTCGGCCGCTAGGGTCCACCGAGCGTTCCCAGCTCATGTGTCCGACAGCAGCCTCCTCTGCTCGGACTCACTCTCTCTCTGGAGGTCTGAACTACTGTTACCTCAGTGCTTGACTGTTAGCAAAATAGCTCATGAACCACAGGACAGATTTTGATAAACTTACAGAAAGTAATCACTGGATGGACATTTACAACTGATAAGCTTTAGGAGATGTATGAGCTAAAATTTGATGTGGTAGTAGCTGTGGTAGCTGCCCAAAATCAGAGCGCCCACCCCGGATTGAAAAAGAAAAACACACTGCTGAAGCCACGGAGCTCGAATGTCCAACATAAAACTAACTTGACCGCGGTTTAATGTGGCGCTATGGCTCTGCAGACATTAAACGTTGCTGTCTTGCTGTGTTTAGTGTAAAATACTTCCACACAGCGGACATGTTACGATGAAAAGTCGACTAGCTGCTAGCTAAGATGCTACTCACCAGTGTTGACAGATTTCGCGACAGAAACAAGCGACCAGCTCCATGAAAACAAGCCCAGAACAAACGACCCGCTCTTTGAAAACATTCCCAAAACATCCCCAACTGAGTACCACTCAGTCCTCACGCAAACTATGCAAACTATGAAATGGATTTCCTGAATTTGAGGCGGGTCTTGTTACTCCGGGTTCAAGAGACACGCCTCCGTTCAGGAAATCCATTCCATAGCTTGAAGCCAACGTGTATCATGGATCGAAAAATGTCGGCAGGTTGGATCAAAAATCCGATACGTAAATTATGCTGGTATCGGAGGCCGATACCAATACCGGATCGGATCGGCCCCATCCCTAATTCTAAGTAACTTTGGGCTTGGTTTTTTTTTCTAAAGTCGTCTGCAAATCTTGTGAGTTGCCGGTTGCGTTTTTGGGCTTGTTTGGAATGTGAAGTTGCTTATTTGGGCTTGACTTTATTTTCAAGTGAAACTAGTTGATTATCTCACAGCTCTGCACAATAAAGCAAAAGACGAGTGGTAGTAGTTCGTTTGTCACTTCCATGCCCCCGTTTCCTGTTTATCGCTCCCGCCCAAGTTGGCGAGGCGACAGGCGCACACATAGATTGGGCCCCCTCGCTTAACACACATAGTCATATAAATACGTCCGTGGGCGCGCACCCCAAACACTCATACTGTGGCCAACCACTAGGGAGCTCTACTCACACGCAGATGTCAGGATGTTTTGTTTTTAAAAATATGTAGAAAAGATTACATATATTTTTGTCAGAGCTTAAAAGTACGTTATTCAAAGTGTTCATAATTTTGCTGTTGTTTATGTGCAATATGCCATAATAAATGTATATTCATACTGTTTAAAAATGGCCACTGTTTTACACAATGTGGTGGGTTGCCAGTTGAGCTTGTTTTGGACATGTTTTCATAGAGCTTTTTGCTTGTTTCTATTGCGAGATCTGGCAACACTGGACCTCAAAGCCGCTACAATGGTCAATATGGCAGAGAATAAAATATTTCTATGGACAGATGACGAGGTTCAGCTATTGCTTAGGGTGACTTTGAATTATAAAACTGTTACATCTGTTAAGTAACAAAGTGGAGCTGTATCCGTCTTGGATGATTTACTGTAAGTAAAGAGGTATAAATCTAACTATGGCTCTCCAACACTGTGCTCATTTTCGAAGAGTCAGAATTACAAACAATACTCTGGTATCCGCCATTGTCAATAATTTATTCTTCTGTGGATTGTAAGAAGCCATTTTGTTTTGCGTCATACTGCACGTGGGCCAGGGCCCTGACAGGAAACATCTATTTTTACTGTTTACACGACAACTAACACCGGGACATTTTTGAACCATTGCACTCTGGAACCCGTTCTCAAATTGTGCTGTTTTCAGAGAAAACATTTGCTATTTTCTTGTAAATGAACAGTACAAACGCAACGAAACTCTTCCATTTTCAACAGAAATCGTTTTTGTTTAAACAGGGCCTTGGTCTTTTCCACTATGTCATTCCTGAGTTTGTTCCATTGTCACTTTTTAGCCTACATAGTTGAGCTCAGTGGTGTAGTCTGCATTTTTCCAGTGGGTATACCGCGGTAAAGCTAGTTTTACGTTGACACCGTTGAAGATACGGCGCGTGGATGTTCATTGTCCAACATAAAACTAACTTTACCGCAGTCGGTCCGTTTACTGTGCTTATAAACCAAAGTACACTGGTTAATGCAATGTAATCATCAATTTATTTTTAATTATATTGAACATTTCCAAATTTCTCTGATGCTTATGTTTCAATAAATGTAAAACAAACTTTGTACAACAGTTGGCTTTGTACAGTATTAAAAACCCATTATACTTTCTCTAACAAGCAAAACATGTTCAAGTATTAAGTAACAAGTACAGAAGTATTAATTATACCATAATTCGCTGGATAAGTGAATGTAATAAAGAAGCGCTGCATACGGATTGATTATGGAAGTGTTTAACTGCCGTTTAACATATCAATGACCCATGCCTGTCATATATTGGGCACTTTTAAGTGGATAAACTGAAATTCGTAAGCTTTTCTAGTGGGTATACTCTGAATGCCCGTGTATCACGTAGACTACACCACTGGTTGAGCTCTGCTTCAATCCATGTTGGATCAGAGTCGATACAGAATAATGTGCCCAACTGGTGTGAGCCATCCACCTTATTCTGTAAGAGCTTATGTGGGCTGCCATGAGAGTTCTCTACTTCCGCCTAACGGTTGTATACTTCCAGTGGAACTAAGCTACCGGAGCAGCAGTTGCAGCCTAGTCTACCGGCAGTGTATTTTTCGCGTTTTTTTATTTGTTTATTTCTAATCAATTGCAATGGTTACTTCGTGTTGGGTTAGTGGGTGTTCCAATCGGGGAAACACCAAGCGGANCAAATTTTAGCTCATTATCTGCAAAACTACCATTTTTACGTTTCTTGAAGTCACTTGTCTGTGGTGGCCATATTGAATCAGCTTAACTCTAACAGTCAGATAGCTGTAGATGTACTGTATATCTAACGATTACGTTAGTTTCATTAAAATACACAAAGTGGTTCATGAGTTACAAACCATTATTGTTACGCTCTCACCTTTTCAGCAGCAAGTGAGTAGAAAATAGGATCAATTTAAAAGTCCCTCAGAGGATTACTGATGAAGACCACTTTAAAACATCTGATGAAGGTCTGGCTCCTCGGAGGTAAAATGTAAAGTAAGAGGGGCGATTAGAGAAGACAGCAGCTGCAGCACCGATATAGCAGCGATGGTCTGATGTCGGCCCAGAGGGTTCTGGCTGAGTGAAGTGAAAACACAGGAAATGTCAGCAGTTGTTGCAGCCGTGTGTCCGATCATCTAATTTTAAGTTGCATCTGCTGTAAAAGTGCAGTCTAGACTGTACTAACTCTGACATTTGTCTGTTTCAAATACGCATCTATTTTGTACACGTCCTGATGATCTCGTTAAATCAGTCCAGACCTCCTCCTCCTTCCTCTCCTCTCTCTGCAGAGCTGACCTCCTTCTCTCGCTCTTGACCTCATCCTCTGTTGAACTTCCTCTGCGCCGGCCCGTGTCCCTCGTGTGTGGGTGTGGGTGTGTGTGTGTGTGTGTGTGTGTGTGTGTGTGTGTGTGTGGGGGGGGGGGTCTGTCTGTCTGTTAGCAAAATATCTCATGACCCACTTGACAGATTACCGTAAGAACATCTACAGGTGATTAATGTTTGGCATTAACTCCATTCAATATGGCCACCACTGATAAATGGTTATAACTTATGGGGTGACGTTAGTAAAGTTGCACAGTCAAAAATTACCATCAATATTTTGGTTTATTTAGCTTGTTAGTTTGTTTGTTTTTTCAAAGTCATATTTTTATTTTACCCTGACGCATGCTCAATAATCCAGGTAGAAAAATCAAAAAAAAAAAAAAAATCCCAACTAAATATTTAATTTACAAGATAAATATTTAGTTTACAAACTAAATACTTAACTTGCAAGTTAAATATTTGGTTAGTAAACTAAATATTTTGGATTAAATTAAATATTTAATTTACTAACTATAAACATTTAATTTCTAAGCTAAACATTTAATTCCTAAACTAAATATTTAATTTACAAGATAAATATTTAGTTTACAAACTAAATACTTAACTTGCAAGTTAAATATTTAGTTAAAAAACTAAATGTTTTGGTTTACATTAATTATTTAATTTACCAACTAAATATTTAATTTCTAAGCTAAACATTTAATTCCTAAACTAAATATTTAATTAGCTAAACTAAATATTTAGCTTGGACCTATATATGTATTTTACAAACAAAACATTTAATTTCCAAAATAAACATTTAATTTGTTAACCAAATATTTAACTCAGACCTAAATATTTAACTTATAAGTTAAGTATTTAATTTGTTAGCTAAATATTTAACTTGCTAGCTAAATATTTAACTCCCTAGTTAAATATTTAACTTGCTAGCTAAATATTTAGTTAGCAAGTTAAATATTTAATTTAGGAATTAAATGTTTACTAACTAAATATTTAATTTATAAGCCAAACTAAATATTTAGGTATAAATTAAATATTTAATTTACACCCAAATATTTAGTTTATTAAATATTTAATTTCTAAGCTAAACATTTAACTCCTAAACTAAACATTTAATTTTCAAAATAAGTATTTAATTTGCTAACTAAATATTTACTTCAGACCTAAATATTTAACTTGCTAGTTAAATATATAGTTTGTTAACTAAATATCTAACTTACTAGCTAAATATTTAACTTGCTAATTAAATATTTAGGTCAGAGCTAAATATTTAGTTAGCAAATTAAATATTTAATTCAGGAATTAAATGTTTTGCTTAGAAATTAAACATTTAGTTAGTAAACTAAATATTTAGGTATAAATTAAATATTTAATTTACACCTAAATATTTAGTTTATTAAATATTTAATTTCTAAGCTAAACATTGAATTCCTAAACTAAAAATTTAAGTTAAAAAATAAGTATTTAATTTCCTAACTAAATATTTACTTCAGACCTAAATATTTAACTTTCTAGTTAAAGATTTAATTTGTCAGCTAAATATTTAACTTGCTAGCTAAATATTTAACATGTTAGTTAAATATTTAAATTGAGCTAAATATTTATTTAGCAAATTAAACATTTAATTTAGGAATTAAATGTTTAGCTTAGAAATTATATATTTAGTTCGAAAACTAAATATTTAGTTGTAAATTAAATATTTAATTTATGACGTGGCTCTGAGGTGTGCTGTATGGCAGATTATGATTCGAAAGAAACGCCAGAGCTGCTTCTGTGTACAAATAAATTACATTTTTATGAATGATTGATGAGCGTTAACGCTGAACGGCCTGATTGTTGACATCACATATTCTGAACGACTTGAAAAAGTAAAAATCAGCTGAATCTGAGCAAGGGGTGGTAAATGGGACTGCGTTTCTGCATTTACTCAAAAATATTTAACTGTTTACACATTTATACATATTTATATGGTGTTTTAAACAGTGTGGAATAAACTTCCTATCAATAACTGAGATTAATGAGATTAAAGGAACAACAAGGAAAGCATGATGTCTGACAAATAAAAAATAATTTTAGAAACAGGTTTTGCTCAATCAGTTAGCTCTCTTAGCACAAGTTGGGGATAACCCTCAGCTACTACCAAACCACATTTTAGCTCAACATCTGTAAATATGGCTGAGCTATAACCATTTTGTTTTGGAAAATTAATTTAGCTGTGGCGGCCATCTTAAATCACACTGAGTCCAAAAGTTAAACAGTTTTAGAGACACATCTACGGATTAATTTCTCCAAGTTTCATTGAAATCGGTCCTCTGGTTCATGAGATATTTTGCTAACAGACACAGCCCAACACTGTTTGTCAGTGGAAGGTGAAAATTAACACCCGGCATGTTTGAATCTTCCTATTTTGCACAATTCGTGTAAAGATTTGGACTTAAAAACACTGATCATGTTAAACAATTTTAGCTTTGAGACGCAGCACAGAGCGATGTCTGAACCAGATGTGCAGACTGAACGGTTCTGATGATGCGGAAAGAATCTTTTAGAACAGTGTTTTTCAACCACTGTTAGTGTGCCGCGAGTGATCGTCTGGTGTGCCGTGGAAATTATCCAATTTCACTTAACTGGTCTAAAAAGATTTTTTGAAAACTAATTAATTATCTGCGTTCGGCCGTATGCCGTTCGTACGCAGAGGCACACACGTATCCCCGCAGCAAAGCTACATTTTTACGACAGCGAACGCAAGCGCGTTGTCGCACAATAAACTGCCCGGCGCTGGACTGTTTTGTATGCGACACAAATATATTAAATTCCCCTTCTTCATCCCTGATCTGGACATTTCTTTAGTTTTTTTTTGCCAAAAGTCAAGTGATCGCTTCCTCCTCCGCTGACTCCACGACTGAAATGATGAGGAAATGAATGAATTTGTCACGAGCGAATTAAACTCTGGTCCAACGTGGCTGCGCGATGTTCTGCAGATTTCCTGTCTGATGTGTGGGTTGCAGGACCAGTGCTCCCTGTTTTTAGTTTAATTTTTAGAACTTTTTATTAACATATAAACACAGAACACCGCTGCGGCAGAAGCTCTCGCCTTTTTTTCCCCCCACCCGACCTGTCAATCAATTCAGTAGGCGAGGCGTGTCCAGAGGAGGTCCCTCCTATGAGCTATCTGTATCGGTGTGCCTCGTGATTTTTTCAATGAAAACACTGTGCCTTGGCTCAAAAAAGGTTGAAAAACACTGTTTTAGAAAATGGCTCAGTTCTCTGGCAACAAATTGAAGTCATTTCACCAGACTGTGAGAGGAAGAACAAAATCATCCTCGTCTCCGAATAAAAAAAAGAATATGTGATGGAACAAGTCACGTTACAACTCTCATATAAGATAAATGTCTATTTTCTAAAGCTGCTTCTTTAGATTCACTCACTGGGAGGAATTTGGTGGCAAGCTCACCATTACACCAGCTCCCTAACTTGAGAATGACTCGGCTACTACCACACCAAATTAAACTCCTGTTACATCACCTGAGTAAAAAAACAACAACAATGTGGTGTGGCTGCGGCGGCCATCTTTAATCAGAGTGACGACAAGATTTAATCAGTTGCAGACGCTCATCCGTGTTATCCTTTCTGAGAGTTTCATTAAAATCCCTCCAGTGGTTGATGAGATATTTTGCTAACAGACACTTCAGTTGATGCAAAAGTTTTGAACAACTACAGGGGGTCCCCGACTTACGAGCGCCCTGACATACGAGGTTCCGGACTTACGAGCTGGTGAACGAGCAGTAAATTTGTAAAGAACATACAAAAAATACAGCACTTTTATGTGTTTTTAGATGAAAGTGTGTTAGCTAACCGTTTGGAAACAAGTTTCTGAGCATGTTTATGAACTAGTATGAACATTTGTGATGAAAAACGAGTGTTCGTAGTAGCGCTAGCATAAATTTTCTCGACTTACGACCGAAAATCCGGACTTACGAGCGACACGTGTTTCGGGTCCCGACATACAAATTTTCGTCTCGTAGTAACGGAACTCGCTCGTAAGTCGGGGACCCCCGGTGTGGTGTAATGCGTAGCACTCGGAGTATGTGTTGGCGATGATGCTCAGGCACTATGCAGGTCAGTTGGCTGTGGCGGCCATCTTTAATCAGGTTGACTAAAAAATAATTTGTATAGATGTATGTTCAATTATGAGTTTTATTAAATTCTGCCTCCTACTTGGTGATATATTTTGCTAACAGGACAAACAAGTGAATGACTACAGGAAATTTCAGAATAAAGTGCAAAAAAAGATGCATCGTGTTTTAATCAAACAGACCCTGATCCAGGCTGTATTACAGAAACAAGTCCAGAGAAGGCCGGAGAAAATAAAAACCGATTTTTCATTCCCGAAACGAGGTTTTCTCATCTTAGGATCGACGCGTACATCAGAGTGTTAACGCTTTGCTGTAGCAAAAAGGTTAACTCTTAAAAATGTTGAGTGGAGGAGACGAAGGCCTGAATATGATTCATAAGAGACGGATGGAAACCAAAAGTGTTTATATGAAATAAATGACATGAAAAATGAAAAGAGCTGCTTAAAATAAACTGTTGCAGGAGCTAAACACAAACAAGAACAGGACAGAGAGCAAAAAGAAACACAGAAGTAAAACTGAGTGAGCAAACTCCAGGAGGGAAACAGACAGGAAGACAAACTGGTTTTTCAAAATAAAACTCTGAATTACTGATGAAGTTTGTTAGAGAAGGTAAAACTGAGATGTTCCAAGTTAAAACAAGCCAAAAAATGCCAAAACAGATACGCTAAAAGTAGTGAAACGTGCTAAAGATGCTTAAATTACTAACATGTGCACAAATGAGCAAAACAGTGACTAAAGCTAGCAAAACCATGGTTAAAATAGCTAAATAGATGCTAAAGCTAAATTAGCTAAACAAAAGCTAAAAGCAAAAGTTGCTAATTTAATAACCAGAAGCAAATATAGAAATATTCACGGATAAAATCTTGGAGCTAATGGAGAAGAGTTTTAATAAAAATGTTTTTTTGTGTGGAGACTTTAACATTGATATGGGAAATAAAACAGATTCAAATAACATAAGCACATTTATAAACTCAATGTACAGTTTAAATATGTATCCATTGATATCAAAGCCAACAAGAATTACAACTCATAGTGCCACAATAATTGATAATATTTTCACAAATATAACAAATGGGGACGTGACAGGTGGTATCTTAACGACCGACTTAAGTGATCATTTACCAGTTTTCACAATCTATAAAAATGATCAAAGCATCACAAAAGCAGTCCCAATGAAGAAAAAGATCATAAACACGTCAAAAAAAGTTTTGGAAAAATTGAAAGAGGATCTAGACAAACAAGACTGGAATGATGTGTATGTTGATGATGCAAACAGAGCATATGATGAGTTTATGAATATCTTGGAAGCTCTGTATGAAAAGAATTGTGTGCAAACAAATTACACAAAGAGAAATACGATTGATCAACCATGGATGACAAAAGGGTTGAGAAATGCTTGTAAAAAAAAGAATTATTTGTATTCATGTTTCTTGAAATTGCGAAGTCAGAGCGCTGAAGAAAAATATAAAAAGTATAAAAATAAATTAGTAGGGATTATAAGGAAACATAAGAAAGAATATTATAGTAAATTATTAGATAAAAGTAATGGTGATATGAAAGCAACATGGCGAGTAATGAATAGTGTCCTGAAGAATCATAAAGCAAAAACTGGTATTTCAAAATATTTTGTAAAAGACAACGATGAAATTCATGATGAAAATGAAATTGTTAATGGATTTAATCAATATTTTGTGAATGTTGGATCAAGCCTTGCAGCTAAAATACCAAAAGTAGATAAAAATGTGATCCACTCAATTACAGGTTGTGCAAATAGTATTTTTCTAAATGGAACTAACAAAGAGGAAATAATGAATGTAGTAAAACATCTTACAGACAAGAGATCGAAAGACTGGGTGGACATGGATATGATGTTTGTAAAGGACATAATGAGCCATGTTATTGAGCCGTTCACATACATATGTAACTTATCATTTTCAACAGGAATTTTTCCAGATAATATGAAAGTAGCTAAGGTCGTTCCTCTTTTTAAAAATGGTGATAAATGTGTATTCAACAATTATAGACCTATATCCTTGTTACCACAGTTTTCAAAAATTCTTGAAAAACTATTTGTAAACAGACTAGATCAATTTATAGATAAACAAAATATTCTAAGCAACAGTCAGTATGGGTTTAGATCAAAAAACTCTACATCAATGGCTCTCATGGAATTAATGGAACAAATAACTACTGCTGTCGATCAAAAACAATATTGTATCAGTATTTTTGTTGATTTAAAAAAAGCATTCGATACTATTGATCACACCATTCTCCTTGAAAAACTGAACAAATATGGTATTAGTTGGATTTTTATAATGAAAAGTGCATTATAAATGAATTCATTATTATTATTATTATTAGAGGACCAGCATTACAGTGGGTATCTAGCTACTTGAAAGATAGGAAACAATTTGTACAAATAAATGATGTAAGATCTGACCTCTGTAATATCACATGTGGAGTTCCCCAAGGCTCTGTACTTGGACCAAAGCTTTTTATTTTATATGTGAATGACTTGGTAAATGTGTCAGGACTCCTTAAATGTGTACTTTTTGCTGATGATACCACTTTTTTCTGTTTAGGTGAAGATATAGAACAAATGTTGAAATTGATAAAGACAGAATTTGTCAAGATACAAACTTGGTTTAAAATAAATAAATTATCATTAAATCTAGAAAAAACTAATTACATGATATTCGGTAATAAAAAGAAAACTGTTGATGTTCCACTCAAAATTGAGGATGTTGAGATTTGTAGAGTGAGTGAGGTGAAGTTTTTGGGTGTTATCATTGATGACAAACTGACATGGAAACAACACATAAATTCTGTAAGAATAAAAATAGCTAAATCGATTGCAGTACTGTACAAAGTCAGAGACCTATTGAATGATAAAGCTCTGTATTTGTTGTATAACACAATCATTGTTCCACACTTAATCTATTGTATTGATGTTTGGGGGAATGCGTGTAAAACAATCACAAAGCCTATTTTTGTATTACAGAAAAGAGCTGTAAGAATTATCACTAGAAAACATTACCGTCATCCATCAAGTACATTATTTTATCAACTGAAGTTATTGAAGTTCCATGATTTGGTAGACTATAATATTTTATCAGTTATGTATAGAGCTCAAAATAATGCATTACCTTTAAATATCCAAATGCATTTTGTTAAAAGACAAAGTTGTTATAATCTTAAGGGGACAGAGATGTTTGTAAAACCACAATTCAGAACTAGTTTGAAGGGACGTTCTACCTCAATCCAGGGAATTAGATTATGGAATGGCTTGGAGAATGTAGTTAAAAATGCCAAGTCAATGTTTACATTTAAGAAAATGATCAAAACAAATGTGTTAAAAATATATATGAAATAGCGTAATGTGTATTGTATTAGTTAGAAAATTAGAAAAGAGTTAGTCATTTTGTACTGTTGGTTGAAGATTATTATTGTTTAATCTGATTGTTGGAAAAAAGTTGGTTGAAGATTATTATTGTTTACATGGTTGATTATTGTTGTTTAATCTGATTGTTGGAAGTAAGGGGCAGATATAATAAGATTTATTCTTCTTTCTGCTACCTTTCATTTTTTTATATTTTGTACAATATCATTTATGAGATTGTCTTGTATTGTTTCTTTTGTAAAAAAAATGAACAAATTTAATAAACATAAACACAAACATAAACAAACATAATTTAGGCCAAAAAGTAGTGAAATACCTACTAAAAAGAAACCTAACTGTTGCTAATTTAGGCTGAACAGATGCTATAATTACCAAATCATATCTAAAAATGGCTAAACAGATACTCAATTACTCAAATCAGCTAAACAGGAGTTAAAAGTTATCAAATAGAAGCTAAATTAATAAATTCTGCATTCAAACAGCATTTGTTTTAAAAGCTGCAGTACCGCCTGATGGCCACTAGGTGGGAATGTGGTCACGTCTGTTCTGCAGCCCGATCAGAAAAAAACATTAATTGATGATAAAAGTTTGAAAAGTTAAAAGTACTTTATTTGGATCGTGTTTATCACCAGATGTCAAAGGATAAGGGACAATGATGCTCCTACCAGTACATCCATGTGTTTGTGTTAGCCAAATATCTCAGGAACCACTGGTGGATGACTTTCATCTTCTCAAAAAAGCCAAAATGGCTGCCGCAGCCAACCAATAACACAAACATTGGTCAAACCCAGTTATTCTTACAGATGTTGAGCTAAAATGGGGTGTGGTTGTTGCTGAGCGTCATCCCCGACTTATACTCAGAGGGCTAACTTTTGGGGCTCAGTGTCTGTTAGTAAAATATCTCTGAACTTGGACTTGAGGACTGAACTTGGAAAAAGGGCCTTCTCCTACTCTGCTCCTGCTTCCTGGAATATCTTACAAAAAGATTTGAAGCTCTCGGCCCTGACCCTAAATGGTTTTAAAAATCTTTAGGAAACCTGGCAAAAACCATTGCAGATATGTTCCTGTTTTTGATTTTGTACATTCATTCATTCATTCAACCTTTATTTAGTCAGGTAAATCTTTTGAACCTCATGGGCTCATTTACGAAAGCGACCTGCTAAAACTAAAATCTACTCACACATCTACCCTTGTGGTGTTTTGCTAGTTTTGATACTTTGCATTTCACTTTCTATTTCTCTCCTACGTTTTTTTTTTTCTTCTGTTGTTTGTTGTTTAAGGAAATTCTACCATTGCTGTTCATCATTCTTTAGTTTGTAGCAGGTCGCTTTTGTTAAATGAGCCCTCGAGGCTCAATGAGATTTACCTGACTAAATAAAGGTTGAATGAATGAATGAATCTCAGAAACCAGTGGTGAGATTTTAATTAATTTCTCAGTAAATAATTGTTTTTTCCATTGTCGATTGATTACCTTTTGGAGTCAATCCGATTCAAGATGGCTGCCACAGCTAAGCAACATTATAAAACATAAAAAAGGATAAAACTCAGTGAATCTAACAGACACCGAGCTAACGTTTGATGTGTAGCACTAAGTTTTGCAAGAGACTGTGCCAAACATTAACATTTGATGAACCACATTCATTAAAAATGATTTTTTTTAAGTCACCACAACTATTTACAGGTGGTCCCAGAGGACCCAGACTTACGACGGCCTCGACTTACGACGTTCCGTCTTTACGAACGAATCATATTAAAGGTACAGTATGCAGTTTCTGTAGAACTCCAGCACTTAGAAATATTTTCAACAGGCAAAGCATTCTGATCCCGCTCTGCCCCCTTGTGGTCTGTTAAATTTCAAATTCAAGCTCTGTTTTTATTGGCTGATTCAAATTCAAGCTCTGTTTTTATTGGCTGGTTACAAACTCTGTTTTTATTGGCTGGAAAATGGTGGGTCACCTTTTCTTTTTAGAAATGCTTATTTACCACCTGGAGAAGCAAGGGGACAATATTTTTTTTTTTTTTTTCAGAGATTACCTGGCTAACATCAGTCTGTCAGGAGGTAGTGACAGAGTGAAGAAATATGTTCATAAAAAAAGCTACATACTGCAGCTTTAATAAAAATATGAAATTTAAAAAAAATTAAATTGTGTGTTTAAATGCTCTTGATTTCATGTGTACAACACTTTGTTGCAGCTGTGGTTGTTTTAAAGTGAGACTAAACCCAGGTTGAGACAGTAACTCCTCCTTCCAAAATCTCCCTGAAAATGGGCGTGTCGAGAGACAAGGAGGGGTGGAGGTAGAGTTGTGCTTTTGTTCACGCCTCCACCTGCAACAACCTAAAACAAATTAAACCTCTAGCCAACAACATACACCAAGCAACAACAAAGAATAAACATGTAGATGTATTTATCTATTCCACCCATTCCATCCAAAACCAAAGGCCTAAAAAAATGAAAATGAAAAGAAAAATAAAACCGCTTGTCAGGAGTGAAATGCAGCACTTCCATATAAGGTATGCACTTCTCATCTCTGCAGGGGATTGGCTCTGCTTGAACCACCTTTGTGACATCAGAGTGTACAAGACACATCAGAGTGAACAGTCCTGACCAATATGAAAATTAAGGTGCAATAACCTCTGTTCAACCCAAAGGACTACCGTAAACACAGTTTTAGACCAAATATTGCCAAATATTGCCAATTTACACAGATATGCACAATTATGTGAAAATAAACACAGCCATAGTGCTAGATAATATTTTAAACACATTCTAGGGAGTTTATCAGCTAAAAAAAGTTAATTTTGAGTTTAGTCGCACTTTAAATAGTTATAAATAATGTATTATTAATATTAATACATAATTATTAAGCCGATTTACCAAGTTTGCGGCAGTTTCCGCCAGTTTCCGCCAGTTTTCGGCAGTCGGTTTTCGGCAGTGCCCACGAGTTTAGCCTTAGCCAGTTAGCTCCAGCCTCATAGCTCCAGCCTTGACAGCCGGCTTTGTCCGATCAGAGGTTCCTGTGCTCGGATACATGATCTGGAGCTGAACGGTGGTTTTGTGGAGGAACGGATGGACGAAGCAAAACGACACCGTTGACCGCGTGAAGCAGCAGACAGCGAGCAACGAGCTAACATTCTAACAAGCCTTGCTGTAGAATAGAATAGAATAGATCTTTATTGGCATATTTGCACCAAGGTACAAAGTTTTGCAATTGGCGCGCGCACCATCCGAAGAGGGACGTGCGCACGGAAGCCGCAGCAGTATAAAACCGCGCCACCAACAATCAGATATGGAAAAAGGAACATACAGTCGGATAATCTTGGTATTCAAAAAAAGAATCTATCACATTTTGTCTTAGGACACTCTATGATAAAGTCGAAAAAAACTCTACCAGCTTCAGCACGGATAAAGACAAGACATGTTGCATTAGATGGCAAGCAGGGAGATTGTCCGTGAGTAATCATTTCAGATAAGCACAGTCTGTAGATGGCCTCAGCTCGGCTCCATCTGAATGGACGGTTGGATGCTAACGCCCCAACGGGGACATGGAGCCGACGGGCGGCGGCCGGGAGCTCGCCTCCATGTCCCGCCTGGCAGCCCAAGATGTTGTCTGGACACAGAGCTAACATGCGAAAACGTGGACAAACAGCTGCGGCAGCCTTGGCGGGGCTAACGCTAATGGGCGCTAATGGCGGGGCCTAACATGCTAACGTGGAGCAGCTTCTTTTGGTTGGACGCCGTGGAGAAACAGCTTTCAGTAAGTTATTAACTCTTTTTCTGGCTCCAAATGTATGGAGTTAACAAGCTAACAGTACTTCCTGTAAACAGTTTGGACCGCGTGAAGCAGCATGAAGTTGCGGAGCTCGGACGTGCAAGAGCTAACATGCAAAAAGACGAGAGACAGACTTGACCAGCTCAAAGTAAGAAATTTAATTTTTATTTTTAGCCCTGGACAGTAAGTGTTTTTTGATAATTATGTAGCTGTGTTAGGATAGGCAAAGTGCTTGGTAACTTGGAAACTGTTCAT
>JBBPBX010003186.1:42704-66368 GCA_038048925.1 Garcialebias charrua | reverse complement strand
ATGTGGGGACAATGACAGGCAAAGGTAGAGAGAAGGTAGATGTTTTATGTGTCCAAGAGACCAAGTGGAAGGGCAGCAAGGCCCACAGCATTGGAGCAGGGTTCAAACTGTTTTACTATGGTGTGGATAGAACAAGAAATGGAGTAGGTGTGGTCCTGAAGGAGGAGTTGGCAAAGAATGTGGTAGAGGTGAAGAGAGTGTCAGATAAGGTGATGTGTCTGAAGGTAGAAGTAGAAGGTCTGATGCCAAATGTTCTCAGTGGTTATGCTCCACAGGTTGGATGTGATGTGGAGGAGAAAGATACATTTTGGAAAGATTTAGATGAAGTGTTAGAGTATTCCCAGGGAGGAAAGAGTGGTGAATGGAGCAGATCTGAATGTTGGACATGTTGGTGAAGGAATCAGGGGGGATGAGGAAGTGATGGGTATGTTTGGTGTCAAGGAAAGAAACCAGGAAAGACAGATGGTGGTGGATTTTTGCCAAGAGAATGGAAATGGTTGTAGTCAACACCCATTTCCAAAAGCGGGAGGAACATAGAGTGACCTATAACCCCGGAATTACACTGCACGCGGCTCCGCCCCGCTCCGGTCCGCAGGTCGCAGCTGAACGAGTCCAATTCCCACTGCCTCCGCTCCGCTCAGGTCCGCCTGGATGCGCCGCTCCAAGACACGTGCGAGATCGCGCGATAAATCAAGTGATAAATAAGTAAGTCAGAACAAAACAATTCATTCGGTGGAAAGAAGGAGAACAACTGTAGAGAGACTGCTGCCTTGATCTTCTCTCGTAAATGAGCTACATGGTTTGAGCAACAGGAAGTGATGTTTACATTTCAGAATAAAATACTTTTTTATTTATTTATTTTTGTATTGCGTTATTAGGTGTAGTCATAGTCATAAATATAATAGTTTAGTCATAGAATAGTCATAATTGATAGTTTGACAGCATTTTTGTACAAATAAATCCGTATAGAGCTAGGATTAGTCCGCCCGTGGTGATTTTATTTTGTAAATACGGAAGTTGTGCTCGTTCCTTTTCCTGTTGGTGCGACGTAATCTTCAAAAGTTGACTCCGGCACAGCTCCGTCATCCGGCAGAAATAGAAAATTTTCTAATTTTGACGGACTGCCGTCCGCTCTCCGCAGCTCGCCGCCGCCGTGCGGAGCCAGTGTAAATTCTGTCATTGATTATAATGGGTGCGTATTTGCTGCGGAGGTCGGACCGGAGCGGGGCGGAGCCGTAACGCATGTGGTGTAATTCCGGGGTAAGAGTGGAGGAAGGAGTATGCAGGTCGACTACATTCTGTGTAAAAGAGGAAACCTGAGGGAGATTGGAGACTGTAAGGTTGTGGCAGGGGAGAGCGTGGCCAGACAGCATTGGATGGTTGTGTGTAGAATGACTGTTGTTGTGAAGAAGAGAAAAAGAGTAAAATCAGAGAAGAAGACCAAATGGTGGAAGCTGAAGAAGGAAGAATGTTGTGAGAAATTCAGAGACGAGCTGTTAAAGGCTCTGGGTGGTAAGAAAGAGCTTCCAAGTGACTGGGCTACTACAGCAACAGTAATTAGAGAGACAGGTAGGAAGGTACTTGGTGTGTCATCTGGACAGAGAATGGATGATAAGGAAACCTGGTGGTGGAATAGTGAAGTGCAGGACACCATTCAAAGAAAGAGATTAGCCAAGAAGAAATATGACAGTGAGAGGACTGAAGAGAGGAGACAGGAATATAAGGAGATGGGACATAGAGCAAAGAGGGAAGTAGCTAAGGCAAAGCAGAGGGCGTACAATGAGTTGTATGGGAGATTGGACACTAAAGAGGGCGAGAAGGACTTGTACCGATTGGCAAGACAGAGGGATCAGGCTGGAAAGGATGTGCAGCAGGTTAGGCTTATTAAAGATAGGAATGGTAATGTTCTAACAAGTGAGGAGAGTGTGACAGGAAGATGGAAGGAGTACTTTGAGGAGCTAATGAATGAAGAGAATGAAAGAGAAAGAAGAGTAGAGGTCATAGAAACTGTGGACCAGGAAGTAGGAAAGATTAATGAGGATGAAGTCTGGAAAGTTCTAAAAAGAATGAAGAAGGGGAAGGCAATAGGACCTGATGACATACCAGTGGAGGTTTGGAAATGTCTTGGAGAAATGGCAGTGAGGTTTTTGACTCAACTATTCAATGGCATATTCGATGGTGAGAAAATGCCTGAGGTAACGTTTTTAATGTTAGGGATAAAAAACATGTCCTGATCAAAAATAACACAAAGATTTTTAACATTAGAACTGGAGGTAAAATTAATGCCATCTAAGGAGGGCGAAAGACAGAAAAAATTAATTCCTAAAGTTTTCAGATCCAAATTCAATTCAATTCAAAAACTGTAAATGCCCATTCCATGTTTATTATATATGTTGATTGAAGGTTGTTACCATAGTACCCAGTAGGGAGTGCTGTAGTTTGGTTTATTTTGAGTTAGTGCCTTCATTTAAACAGAAAAGTAAGAGGAAGTTTTGATATTCTAAAGCAAGGTGGTTGAAAAAGGAAAAAAAAAAAAAAAAAACTTGGACAAGAAACGGAAACATATGGATCAAAGTACATGAAAATTCTCAAGCTAAAATAATAAAAGATCTGAAAGACTTAGACACATTTAGATGAGCTCAAAAATGACAAATCACCAATCACTATCACATGTTCATACACAAAAATTGACAAAAATGAACAAACAAACAAATACATTAAAACATGACAACAACAAACGAAGACTCAGAATTTAAAATATACAATGTTGAAGATGTGGTTGATGCAAACTTTTATCCTGCTATAAAAGACTGTGAATACTATAATGAAGAACAGTTTAATGACATCAATATAACAAATGGAGATCTCTCTATTATTCACATCAATAGTAGAAGTATAAATGCAAATATATCCAAAATAACAGATTATTTAAAACAGTTAAACAGAACTTTTACATTAATAGCACTGTCAGAGACATGGCTTAATGATGAAAACAAAAATAATGTTCACATCGAAGGATATGAATTATATCATTTAAACAGAAACAATAAAAAAGGTGGTGGAGTAGCTCTATTTGTCAAAAATGAAATAAAGTGTAGAATAATTAATGAAATGTCAATAATTGTTGACAATCTTATGGAAATAATAACAATAGAAATATTAAACGAAAATGCTAAAAACATATCCATAAGTTGTGTATATCGATCACCAGGATCAAATATAGAAATATTCACCGATAAAATCATACAACTATTGGAAAAGAGTTTAAATATTCCAGGCTGTTGGGCCCGCAACAAAAAAGGACCAGTCCCCCCATTGTTTGAACTTGAGCGAGGCACCTCCAGCAGATAGTACAACTCTGCTGGGCTGGTGGACTTTCAAAAGTTCTGAAATATAGGGCAGTGCAAGGTCATTCAAAGCTTTAAAAGCATACAGCAGCTTGAACTGTAACCTAAACTGAACTGGGAGCCAGTGTAAAGATGAAAGGACAGAAGTAATGTGTTCATATTTGTGTGTGTTAGTCAACAAGCGAGCGGCAGAGTTTTGAACAAGCTTTAAACGGGAGATAGAAGACTGATTACCGGTAATACCCATATATAAGGCATTACAATAATGAAGCCTAGAGCTCACAAAGGCATGGATGGTCTTCTCCAGATCACTACGGCTAAGGAGTGACTTTACTTTAGAGAGCAGACGGAACTGAAAGAAGCTGGTTTTCACAACAGAACTGATCTGTTTATCTAACTTTAAGTTACAGTCAAGCACCACTCCTAGATTTTTTTTACCACCTGGTTGGAGTGAGGGAGCAGAAAACCTAGACTGGGAGAGATGTTACATGAATTACTGGAAACACCAAATAAAATCCAGTGTTTCCCCTAGATAACTTGCCATGCCGGGACGCTCATTGCATTCATGATTTTTGTCCTGGGGGAGGGTCGCAGACGGACAGAAAGAGACACGTCCTGAGCTGCGCAGCACTTATACTAGCCCCTTTCATAAGACGGCTCAGTCCGGGCCTGATGCGTGTTCAGTCCTCCAACGAGCATTCAGAAAAAACACAAAGGCGGATAGGCGAGTAAATTTTACTCGCCTCTGATGCGCCCCTGATCCGCGAGCAGAGGTAGTATCAGATCCGGACCCGAGCCGGGCAGACCCACTTGTGAATGCAACCCGCGGATCCGCGCTCAGAATATGATGATATCAGTGAGCGACCGCAGGATTAATCAACAAGCAGATTTATTAACAAGGGAATATTAAAAATGACACGAAACAGCAACTTGTAAAAATTAGTTTTGCTCTTTTTTTCCTCTCTCTCTCTCTGAGCAACGGAGGAGCTGTGTGTTCGCGCGCGCGCTGGAGGGAGACATCAGCTGTAGATTTATTAACAAGGGAATATTAAAAATGACACGAAACAGCAACTTGTAAAAGTTAGTTTCGCTCTTTTTTTTCCTCTCTCTCTGAGCAGCGGAGGAGCTATGTGTGCGCGCACGCTGGAGGGAGACAACAGCTGTAGATTTATTAACAAGGAAATATTAAAAATGAACACGAAACGACAACTTGTAAACGTCTGACGTCTGTCCCACAATAAATACGTCACGGTCCAGTTCAGCTCAGCTGAGTTCTGCTCCACGCCTCTTTTGGAGCCGCATTGCGGCTTCATTTATGAACACGTTTATGTGAGCGGGGCCTGCCCGCCTTCAACTGTGGTCTTATGAATGACCCGGGGAGGATCAAAGCCGGACCGGTCTGTGCGGCAATTGTGCGGATTTGACTTATGAATGGGGCTACTGACAGAGACAAAGCCGCGCGCTGTTTGCACCAACAGTTTAACAGTTTTGGAGAAGGGCAGAGGAGAGAGACAGATACATCTCAGCTGCCGCTGCCTGTACAGACAGTTTTTTTTTTCCTTTGGGCGGGGGAGGGTGACAGACAAACGTGAGCCGTGCACTGTTTTACCGACAGTTTTCGACTGTGTGTGTGTGCACAACTCCCTGAAGGTCAACCTGCTGAGCCAAACGAGTGAATAGGACCTGATGGTCTACAGCAGGGGTCACAGACGCGGTGCTCGCGGGCAACTGGTCGCCCGCAGGGACCACATGAGGTGCCCACGGGAAATGTTCTAAAAATAGCACTCATCATCAAGGAGCACCACGTAAAAATTGTCATTAATTTTATTCTTACATTTAAGAAATAACATTTGCAATGATGTATATTTGAAATGAAAATGATTAATATTTTTTTCTAAAAGACATAAGTTTTATGTATACAGTTTAGCAATCTTTTCTGGAGTCAAAGTTCAGAATCATGCATTGACCACTCCCCATTTCTTCATCGGCTCAAGCTACAAGCTAGTTTTACCTCCCAGAGGGGAAAATATCAGAAAAATGTAAGAAAACACATTTGCACAGTGACTGGGAGGAAAGGGTCTTTCACAGTGTTGAAAGACAAGTGTGTCTGTGTGTCATTAGTGGCTGTGGCGACAGCAAAACACAACGTGGAGCGACACTTCATCAACATGCTAGCTTCAATGCTAACTAGCCCCCAGGTGGCTCACAACAGGCAGAAGAATGTCAGAGCAACTTTAAGCAGGCAGATGTTTCTTGTGAGGCATTTTCAGGTGTGGAGCTCTTGAAAGAAACAATGATGAAATATGTGAAAAATAAATTTATTTAAAAAGAGTAAAAGATGCAACGATTACCGGTAGTTAAAATGATTACCGGTATACGTATATGTACCACACTTTGTTGCAGCTGTAGTTGTTTAATAAATAAAGTATTATTATTATTATTATTATTATTAAAAATGCTGCAGATCTGAGGATCAATACTAATGTCACATGATTCATTTTAAAATGTCACTTTGTTTATTAGATTACATTACAGTACAGATATTCTCTATAAGAGTTAAGAGTTATTCTGAAATGTTACAACAACAGTTACAATACAATACAATACAACTTTATTTATAAATGTAAAGGATTTTGGGGGTGTCAGTATTAAACTGACACACTTTACCTTAATTATTTACTTATTCAGATTGAATAGTAGTTCACGGGTTCTCTCTTTTTCAGGTTTACCCAATATTTCTGTGATCTTTATGATGGACAATAACCATAAAGCCATAAAGTGACAATAAAACATTGATTTTAGTCAGTATGCCAGAAGACACTACCTTTTATATGAAATAAATCAACTAAAATGAACACCATTACACTTGATTGACTGATTTCACTTTCTTGCAATTTAACACATCAGCACATTTAAAGACCGTGTAAAGTAAAATTAAATTTGTGTTTTGAGTTTGTCACACGGCATAAATATGTGTTATTAATCACCCATATAAATCTGACTGATTAAAAACATTGTTTACCTTATAAAATTAAGTCTCAAAAATAATGAAAAAACATAATTGTGCCCTGGTCTGAAACGCTGGGGGCATGTCAGCGCGTGGGCGTGGTTTCAGCGCAGTAGTGCGCCCGTGTCCTGCCCCCTGAAGGCTGAAATATACCTGAGCGTACTCCCTATACGCCTCTGTACAACTTCCGGACGCTGAAGTAAAAGCGTAGCCCCGCGCAGCCCCTCAGGGCACGAACGTGCAAAGCTCTTTTTTTACGACCGCGCACGCTTGCGCGGTGTCTGACCATAAACTTCCCCGGCGCCGGACTGTTTTGTATGTTACACAAATGAATTAAATTCCTCTTCTTTATCGCTGATCGGGCCTTTTCTTTTGTTTTTTTGCCTAAAGTCAAGTAATCGCTTCTTCCTCCGTTCACTCGATGACTGAAATGAATGAATTCATGTCCTACCTGGCAGCGCGATGTTTTAAATATTTCCTGGTGGGCTGTGGGTTGCTGGAATAGCGCTCCCTGTTTTTATTTTTATTTTTTAGAAGTTTATATTAACATATAAAGTGATAAAAGACCGCCGCGGGAGCAGCGAAACGAACAGCTGCTCCTCTGGACCAAAGCCAGCGCGTGTCTCATGAGCTGTCAATCATTTCAGTAGGCGTGTCAGCAAGTGACCAATCAGCGACCTCAGTTTGTCCCCCTCTGCTTGCAGCTGCAGACGGGGCAGCTGCTGCTGCTCACATGACAACCAGGATTTGGAGCGAAACAACAAGGATTTGGAGCGAAAACGCGAGCATTTGAAAAGCATAGCTTCTGAAGCTATAAACAGCGAACACATGTGCACAACATGCGCGCGTAGAGTGGCATAAGGGAGGACGCTGAGGTCTATTCCAGCCTTGAGCTGAGCTGTGTGTGGAGAGGCAGACAGGTGCAGCAGAGATCCACCTGCTCTGTTTTTATCTGAGTTCTGGCTGTAACAGCAGCTCATTTTTCCAAGAGTTACGCTGTTTTTAGTGCACAAACAACTCTGGTTTTGTTTTTAAAGTTGAGGACACAACTATAATTCATAACTACGCTGTTATGTGTTTAATAATAAGCGCTATTTTAGAAGATGAGCGGACTCGCTGCACCCGGTCCGACCCGGTCACATCGCATGCGGGGTCTGTGTTGGTGATTAAAATAAAGAGTAATCACGTTGATAACTAAGTATGCAATGGACCTGTCACATTTTCTTAGCAAAAAAGGAGCTTGTGAACTTGTAGGGCACAGGCTTAGCAATAAAAAAAAGAAGAAAAAAGAAAGAAAGAAAGAAAAACACCTATTACAGAGACTCGGTATAAAATCACGCGGTATAAAAACACGTTATGATTTGTACATTTATTACATTCGGTTACTGTGCACTAAATGGTCAACACTTAGATTATTTAAAATAATAAGCACAAACGGCAACTTACTAAGTTTGGACGCGACATTNATGCAGTTCTCTGAAGTCATTCTGTGGTTCACCTGGAAAACAAAACAATTTACTCATCTCTACAATCACATTTTTCTTTAATGATAATGTCACAATTTATGCTGCAGTCTTTGACAAAGGATCTATAATTTGAACTAAATTAAACCACAACAATCTCAGAAAAAAGGCTAAGTATTTTCTGGAATTATCATAAAAAATAAAAATATAAACTTTTGAAAATTTAAGCTGTAATGGATATTTTAAAACGATGAATTAGACAGAAATAGACCCAGTTAAACCATCATGATAGCAGAGCTAGCTACAGTTAACACACAACTAGCAATTTAACATGTTAAATTAACAAAAAACTGGCGACATGAAGTGTTAGCGTTGATAAATTGTGGTCAGAACAATCAGCTAACACCTCAAAGTGGCAAAAAAATGCTGTATTTTCATCAACTTACCAGAGAAAACACGGAGAATGTACTGCGTTCAATGGTAGAAACGCAGCTGTATGTAACTTTCAGCAGGTCCGTGACCCACGTGACTTCCGCATTCCATTCTTTCTATGGGAGTCAATGGGAGTGTCGCAACTCTCTCTATATAGGGCTCTGGTTCAGGGTATCCGCGGGGTTGTAAAAGGTAGTAAAAGGTAGTAAATGAAATTAACACAAATTAAGGCCATTAAAAAGTATTAAAAAGTAATAAACGTCATCTGACGAGGTATTATTTTTTTTAAACCTACACAACTATATTTTTCCCTTTCTGTCGTCTAAAAAAAGGTCTGTGAATTTATTTATCTTTTCTAATTTTATGTTCCAAGTAGGACCTTAGCGAAAACAAAGACGTCATATCGTCAGTCAGTGTGCGCGCGCACCTACAGCTGGCCGAGGCTGATCATGTCTGTAAAAAGAAACAGGAAAGAGGAGCGCGACTTTATCTTTCTTCCGACATTTAACAAGAAATTTACCTAAACAATTGCTTGTTAGCTCGAAATTATAGCAAAAGGTGTGTCTCAGTCTAACGTTTTCTTAATAAATGTACTTTAATGGTTAAATCGGCTTTATTTAAAAAAAAAAAAAGTGTCGCTGCCTGTGTGCACCGTGATCGCTCAGCTGTGAAAACAGGAAAAAGGAGCGCGGCTCGTTTCGCCGTCATTTAACAAGAAAAGTACCTAAACAATTCTTTGTTAGCTCGAAATTATAGCAAAAGGTGTGTCTCAGTCTAACGTTTTATTAATAAATGCACTTTAATGGTCAAATTAGCTGCATTTCGCCGGGGCGGTGCAGCCAGCTGTTGGATTAAAGCAGTGAGCAGAGAGGTGGGGAGAGTATGGCAGGCCGATTGGGTCATTAATAGCTAGTGAAGATTCTCAGTCATCCAGGACATGGTGAATTCTAAAAAGTGCAATAAAAAAACAAAGTATAGTATAATAGTATAATAAATAGTATAATAAATAAAGTCCAGTTGTTTTTGTCTTGAACTTTTTTTAATTTGTCATTAAAGGCACGTTTTCCTATTACATGATACAACAGCCAACAGCATGCCATACACTATTACTACTATGGGGCCATCAGTTGGTTTTTTTTCAGTCAGAATGAATAGAAACGGTCATATTTCAGTCAAATGGTTTATAAATATGGGAAAAAATCTATAAATATGTCACTTCGTCCTATAAGTTGCAAGGCATGTAAATTATGCAAAAAACTGCAATTTACAGGATGAAAAATACAGTAGTTATCATTTTTCTCCCTCTCTTTTTGAATTATGCATGTGTTCAGTGTTGAATTATTTTAACTAAACTGTTCTGTTTTCAAGTTTACAGTTTTTTGTTTGCCATTAGAGATATGTTATGTGTGGGAACAATTAAACTTTTTCTCTTGGGTTAGATTTAAATAACAAGTAGGTCAGTGCTTTTATTGAGGCAAGAAGCAAATTGATGTACTGTATCCAGTAATTGTTATAAAACTACATTTACTACCAAAGTTTAGGAAGAAAATGACAGTAATCTTATCACTTTACAATTAGTTGCATGGAACTGAAGTACAACAGGTTGCCGCTACGGTTACAGCTCGGTGCCGTGATGGTATTAAAAAATATTTTGATGGTATTAAAAAGGTATTAAAAGGTATTAAATTCAACTCTGGAATTTCTGCATATACCCTGTTGTTACGGAAGCGTTTAACTGGCGTTTAACATATAAATGACACGTGTCTAATGATATGTCATGTATCATTGGCTACTTTTAAGTGGGTATACTGAAATTCTTGAGCTTTTTTACTGGGTATACTCCGTATACCCGAGTATCACGTAGACTACACCACTGGCTGCTACCCCCGCGACCCGACCCCGGATAAGCGGAAGAAAATGGATGGATGGATGGATGTTTGTTTTCTTATTTTAATTAGAAAGGGAATATTGGAAAAATCACTGCACATCTCTGATCAATAGTTTGCAAAGGTTCAGAAAATCTTCAGCTTTGCTAGGGTCCTTGTGCTAATCCTGAATTGTCTATTTATTAAGAAGATGCCTGGTCGAATTGTTTGCTGTATATAAATCTGGAGGTTATTGCATCATTGCTCTTGTTTTTGTTACTATTTGCATTAAAAAGCTGCTTGGACTGCTTTGTATACTCAGTCAGTGGTTCCTTCTGCTCCAGCCTTTGAATGGGGGTGGGGGGTGGGGGAAGAAACAGCCTGGCTACGTGACAGGATATATTTAGGTTGAAGAAGACACATTTGACTAGAATTTAAAAGAAAAAAAAATGTGCAAATGAACGTGTTAATAGTTTCCTGGTGCTTTATGATGGGGGTGGGGGCTTATGGGGACAAACAAAAACAAACAAACGAGCCGAGCCAGTAAAAAGACAGTAGTTCAGTGCCAAGTTCCAAGAACTGAAAACAAGGTACCACGGGTGATTGAAAATGTTTCAAAACATTTGAGATTTGGGTTCCAAGGCTTTGACGGAAGCTATCACTTCTCTAACATTGGCACCAGCAGCAGACACACTGCATGTTCTCAAAATGGAATATTGCCTCTCATTCTGTGCCAAAAAGTCCTGGCAAAATAAAACAATTTCTTTATTTATTATATTTTTTGTTCATTTTGACTGCACAGTTTTATAAATGCAAATATGTTTATTTTTAAAGCATTGGTTTGCATTTGTTTGATTTCAAATTGCAACATTGTTTTACAAATGTGATTTTTGTGTCTTGTGATTTTATTATCCTGTAGCTCAGCAAACTTATCTTCTGTTACCTTGGTCCAAGGTTTTAGTTTAAACTTGGATGTTAGCTTCAAAAACTAGAGACAGAAATCACTCAAACTCAACAAGAATCTACTTGCAGCTTCCCTACTTTATTGTGTGAATTGAGTTCCTATTCGACTTCTATCTCCATTCAAATGTTTTTCAGCATCTTTCTCGTTCCACATTTTTTGTGCTATTTCAACAAATCAAACATCAAAACATCCAGCTCCTTCAGAAGGGTGCTTTGACATATTTAGCCTTTTCTGCCATCCTTTTTTTCCTCCAATGAATTGAGCTCATTTTACATCCTTCAAATCTTCAGATCTGTTGACAACCTTTCACTGCTCTTTTCACATTTTGTTCTGCTTCAACTTCGTTCAGCTTCCTTGTGCAAATTCCTACTTTTTTCAGCTACTTTCAGCTAATTTCAGCATGTTTTTCTGCAATTTTGTGCTCCTTTCAGATTCTTTCTGCTAACATTTTTGTGCTGCTTCTAATTTATTTCTGCTAATGTCAGCCTGTGCTCCTTTCAGTTTATTTATGTTTGTTTAAGCTTTTTCTGCTATTTCAACTACTATTTAGTTGTTTGATGCAATTTTTTTTTGCTTTTTCAGATAATTTCATAGTTTTTTTAAAACTCATTTCAAACTTTTTTCATCCTAATGCATAAAAAATGTGCTCTCTCCACTTCCTTCTGGTAATTCAAGTTTATTTCTGCCTTTTTAGCTCACTTTCAGCTGTTTTTAATTTTTGCTAATTTCTTCTTTTTTAAGATAATTTCCACTTTGTTGTGCTCATTTCTGCTTCTTTCAGCCTAATTGGACACAACTGTGCTCTCTCCACTTCCGTCTGCCAATTTATGCTTCTTTTTGCATTTTAGTACTTTTTTAGCTGTTTTTTTTTTTTTTGTAGTCGCTAATTTCTCCTTTTTCTTCAGATAATTTCCACTTTTTTTGTGCTAATTTCTGCTTCTTTCAGCCTAATTGGACACAACTGTACTCTCTTCACTTTCTTCAGGTAATTTAGGCTTCTTTCTGACTTTTCAGCTAGTTTTCAGCTTTTTTTATTTTTACAATTTCAGTTTTTTTAAGCTAATTAATTTATTGTTGTGCTCATTGCTACTTAGTCAACTCTTATTCAGCAAGTATGTGTTCTTTCTGCTTTCTGCTTAAGCTTGTTCTTCCAGTTCAGCTTCAATTCAGCATGTTTTTAGCTAATTTCAGTTAGTTTTCAGCAAGTTCTTCTGCAACAAGCATTTACACTGCATATTTGCAGAGAATGCAGTTTCTCTAGTTAATTTTACATCGCTGTTAAAGATGTGATGTTTATTGATCTCTTCTGCCTTCACAACTTCTGCACACACTTCTCTGCTCAGCTCAAATTGGCTTCACATTCACTAAGTGAACGAAGCTTGTAAGTAGTGATGAGTCATTATTTAACTACGGTTGTGGTACTAACTGAGAGGATTTGGAAGTGCTTCTAATGATCGTATGTTTTGTTCTGATTGTGTGCTCCTATTGAGCTTTGCAGATAAGAATAAGATGCTGAACAGAGATTGCAGCAGATTAATTTATTAAAAGTTCAGTGGACAAATCCCTGCAAAATATACATTAATGGCCTTGCAGGGAAGAACAGGCTTGAAAAGGCAGCCTTTTCCTTTTTTTTTATTTTAATTTTCCATTTTGGATAGGACACCATTGAAATGACAGGAAGTGGAAGTTGTGTATGGATGCAACTCATTTCCTTTATGTGCACGTGTCCCAGATATAGCTCCGTTTTGGGATTTTAAAGTGAGTAAGGGGATCTTCTAACAGCCTTGAACAAGTAAGAATTTAACCTCAGTTGAGACTAAACGGCTTGTCAAGATTGACTTGGCTGGAAATAACCTTGTGAACTCCTCTGATAATCTCCTCTGCGCCCCCCGGGAGTTGCGTCTCCCAGGTTAAGGGTACACAACATGTTTACAGTATTGGATTGCTGCCTTGGATCATCTCCACAGAGAAATGATCCCCTCGGTCTCTGTCTGCGTTTCTGTTAGTCTCTATTCTACGCTCTCATGCCCTCCCTGAACTTCAGGCCCAAGGGTGTCCCCTCCACATGTCTGAAGGAAAAGCGGTTGGGTTGCAGTATGAGGAGGACATGAGCTGTAACGTAGCATGACCAAGTATTTATGTAGCAGCAGCACGTCTCTCTCTGTGGA
Organism: Garcialebias charrua; assembly: GCA_038048925.1. Lineage (NCBI taxonomy): Eukaryota > Metazoa > Chordata > Actinopteri > Cyprinodontiformes > Rivulidae > Garcialebias > Garcialebias charrua. The sequence goes on along the minus strand of JBBPBX010003186.1, from coordinate 53,122 downwards.
CGGATTATATGAGCAAACCTGAAATTCGACTGTTGAGTTTTATTTTTATTTTTTAAACTCCTCGGTGGGGATCCAGACTGAATGATCAACATTAGTAGTGCCTAGGGTGTCTGCTTTTTCACTCCGACCCCTCAGAACAGTAACTTTACCTGCTTGTATTACTTTTGAGAACACCTTCAGAAAATATTTATTTCCTAAACTGTTTTCTGAGCCGTTTAGGAAAGGACTGGAACCATTTTAAAACCATATTTTATCCTGAACTTGTTCTAATTCATGTCATCAGATATACTTAAAACTTGGATGTACTTCACATTTTGTTCCACTTTTTTTTAACTTTAATAAAACTGGTTTTATGTGTAGCAAATAAAAAAAGCTATGATATATTTAAAAAAATAAAGTGGCAATCATCAATAAAAACCTATAATTTGACTAAAAATGCTTTTCAGCACACTCATTTTGATGAAAGACAAGCAAAAAGGAGTTTGTTCCAGTCCATCACTGCCTTTGAGCAGGACAGCGCACAGATGCGGTTGATTATTTATGAACCCCTTAAGGTGTACGCCTGCCAAAAGCTACACCGTGCTGCTGCACTCAGCTGAAATATTGCTTTAAGGTTAACAAGAGCAAATCGTGAATATTTTGAGCTGCATTACAAAAGTGCAACAGGCAGCAGGGCAACCTTGGGGTTCTCATGGCTGAGTCACTGGGAGGTTGGGGTTAAGATGTTGCGTTAACAAGAGTAACTTCAAAGCAACATTGTGTTGCGAAGGGAAATGTGTGTCAGTAGAACTTGATTAGTTTGGACAAAGTCCATCTGGTGCTTTATAGAAAAGTCTAAACGTAATGCTAAAAACCACAGGGGTGAGGGTTTGTTTCACCTCCGAGGCCCTGTCCACACAATAACACTGTCTTCCCTTGTAAGCACAATATTGTTTCTAGAAAGATTCTCATCCACACAGAAACATAAAGGCATATATGCTACGGTAACTTTACCAGACCTGTGTGAGAGGCTGTGGCAGCTACAGAATAAACTACTTTTCACTGGGAGTCTGAATGATTGTGAGAACGTAATGGATAAACAAAAAACCTCCATCCATCCACTTTACCTGCTTCTTCTTTTTTGGGTCACAGGGGTCACTGTTGACCATATCCAGCAGTCACTGTGTGAGAGTCAGGAAACACCCTGGACTAGAGCAGTCATTTCTAACCCAGCATGCCGGGCCATAATAATGTGCGGGCTGGGCCGGTGTTGGGCTTTTGATTGCGTCAGCGGACAAGCACAGCTGACTGTTACATCCACCATGAACATAACATATTTAAAGGACACGAGACAAAAGGAAGGTTTAAAAAAAGTTTTTTTCTTTTAACTCTCTGTAGCTGCGGGTGTGGTTTACGCAGCCTGTTGCCTCTCTGTGGAGAAGAAAAAAGAACAGGAGTTCACACCTTCAGTTTTCCCCGTCAAAAAAAACAAAAAACAAAGTCTCAACAGAAAGGTGGGACTGGTGAGCCGGCCCAAAAGAATAAAACGATAGTCATAGGGGGCCAACCCATATGGGGCCGTCAAAGCCCCTATCATCATCGGACTAAGGACAAACACTCACCTAATGTAACGGGAAGAACGAAAACAGGACTACCCGTCCCACCAGGCCATAAACCTACGTTAAAAAAAAGAGTAACAAAAAACGAAGTCCAGCTAAACTAGGAACCTCTCCATGGCCAACTGATCACAATCGGCTTAGTCTACCTGGGCAGAACGAGCGCACACCTGTGCTCACAACACAACTCCCTCGGGAGTGATGACCTGAGTGGCAAGGGGCAGGAGGAGAAACGCAAACCTCCGCCCCCACAGATCTCTGCCTCCAGCCTATTTATAGGCGGACTAACAACACCCTGCAATAGAGTGATCTAATTAATTATCAAACTGAAGTTAAACATGCTCCCAAAACCTTTTAACACAAAAACTATTCCCTCAAAATCTATAACCACAACAATCAAGCAAAGATGGATAAAAGTACTAATAATGTACCCAAAGCATGTAACACTGACAATACAATTATATGGCAACATGGCTTGCCATACAATCACCAGCCACACATGGCCATTTGACCGTGCACTGACCAGTCTTGAAAGAGGTAAAAAGTTCAGTTAAGTTTCAGATGGACTACTGCCAGCGATCTATCAGCCCAAATGGATGGTCAATCAGCCGCTGCACTCAGCAGACGCGCACGGCCGACAACACAAATAGGTGAGATCCCAAAATATCTGACATGTCAGAACAGGGTCTGTGTCTGAATAATGCAGAATGCAGGCAGAAGCAGGGATTTAATGCGCTTTGACGGCCATGAAAGGACAAACACCCCAGCAGCTTGGTTTGATAGGCGGGGCGCTCAGTTCTTTTGACAGGGTGGGGCACCCTGCTTGTACAGTATAATGGTAGGGGAATCACTGCTCTCTCTCTCACACCTAGGGACAATTTAGAGTTACCAATCAGCCTAACATGCATGTTTTTGGTCTGTAGGAGGAAACTGGCGTACACAGAGAAAAGCCATGCGTGCACGGAGAAAACGTGCAAACTCTACCCAGAAAGGCCCTTGGCTGGGATTTGTTCCGACAACCTTCATGCTGAGAGGCGGAAGCTCCACCAACTGCACCACCGTGCCACCCCCAAAAGTCAAACGGAAAAAAAAAAAAAACTTTTTATATCCACAAATTGAATGTAGAACAATGATAGACTTGGGTGTCCTTTTAACTTTTTGTAAACATGTTACATTCACTGTCTGTTCGGTAAAAAGAAAGAAAAAAAAAGTATATTTATAGATATCTAGGTATCTGGTCATTTATAATTAAAAAAGGCACTTGCTTAAAATTAACATGAGGGAATGCTTTTTTTTTCCTTTTTACTTGGTTTCTTAGCAGTCTTCTTGAGCCATTGAAACCTAAGATAAAATGTATTACATCCATTACTAGTCATACTTTTTACATCATCCTTCAACATGCTATGAATGATGACAGACTTGGAGAAAGATGTCTTGTAAAGCAATACTCAAGGGGGGATTACAGTAGGATTGCTGCGTCATGTACGTTTCTCTTGACTTAATGAATTGCCAGAGTACCGTAAGCATGAGATGCAAGCAGTCTAGAATATAAACTGCTTTTGATTGCTTACAACTGAATGATTTGAACAGTTTAAATTATTTTCTCAGTTTGTGTGTTAGCATTTACTTATTAAACAATAAAACCAATTTATGGTTTCTGTGGTGGTATTGACACGGAAAGGCCACATTAATAATAATAATAAAAAAAAGTTAAACTGCACATAAACCAAGCAACTACCACTACATGTCAGTAACACTGTGCTAAGTAACTGGTTCTTGTAGGAAAAGTATTAGTTTACTTGTTGACAAGAAGGTCAAAGGTCAGGTTACATACAGGCTAGCAGCAGAGTCTGGTATGTCCGGTCACTCACTTTTTTTGGTCCTTTATTTTGTTCTTTAATATGTTTTCCATATTCTTTTTTAAGTTAAAATAGCTAATAATACTGACACCAACATCAGTTAGTTCTATAAGAATTGATAACTCAAGGTCAAATTCATATTAAAAGCACTTTAAATAATAAAAGTTGGATAGAAATGTTTGTAGACTAAAAAGCACATGCACACGATCAAATCCCTCCCCCTGTGAAGCCAAGGCACAGCTATAGTTCAGGAATGCTGTCAGGTCTGAGACGTGGTAATCAGAACCAGATTTAGCGACCCGAGGATCTCGTCCAATTGCAATCAGGCCAATGAGACGCCTTAAGAATTCGTTCTCTTCCTCTGTGACTGTAACCTCATGTCAAAGATGTAGATCCAGATTAGATTAGGAACAGGACTGGAGCAGACATCTGTCAGCCTATTTGCACCAGAACTTTTCCAAGTAGAGACAAATTAGACCCCAGACCCTCATTTGGTGAAATTTTGTCTCTACGTAAGCAACATAGGTTTATTGTGGGCTTCTTGTAAACAAAAACCAAAAAAAGAGAATTATGTGTGTGTGTGTGATTTTCAAGGTTGTGCTGGACACATATTTGTTTGTTTTTCTAACTGGAAACATGTCAAGACAATTTAATGATGGTGTGTGGGAGTTTTTCACTATTTTGACACAGAACCCCCACATTCCCCTTCGGGGACACGTGAGGTTTATTGGGACCACTTTCACAACCACTGCAGGAGTATCATGACAGGAAGCAATGGTTGACAAAATGTTCTCTGTGGGCATTGTTCATACTGACAAATTCATTTGAGTTAAATACTTTTCCCCTCCTTTTTTAGACCGGAGCAACTGAATATATCAGTTTTCTTTTGAATTTTACCTCGGACAACATGTTAAAAAGATCTGATTAGCTAATCACATTACTAAGACTGAAAGCAGCTGAGAAGATCGTCGGCACCTCCTTCAAGGAGGTGCCGACGATCTTCTCAGCAAGGAGGCTCCTTGCCCTCACTGCAGGACTTACACAGCAACCGCCTCACTCAGAAAGCCCACTGCATGGCAGGTGATCCCACACACCCACTACACAGCCGCTTCAGACTGCTGCCATCAGGGAGGAGACTGAGGAGTCTCCAGGCTCGAACCAGCAGACTGAGAGACAGCTCTGTTCATCAGGCAGTCAGAATGCTAAACACTCTGCCTGCTCTGCCTCCCCTCCCATTTGAACTGCCTTAACACAAAAAACTTTCTCACACATTACCACTCAACACAAAGATTTTAACACTGGACCCTGTGTCATCAAACGGGTTATTCACTAAACTCTCGGTCATGTACTCATTCAGTTTGCACTACTTCTCATATTTGCACTAATGTTTGTATTACATTACTGCCTATAGTCATACTACTGTTTACATTCACTGTTTACATTTATTAATACGGTTTACATTTATTACTACTGCTTTACATTTATTACTACTGTTTACATTTACACTACTTTTATCTACACTACTGCAGATACATATACAGCATTCTCTGACTAGCCTTATCTAAGGATGCCAAATGTGCCTTATGTGCCTCACTGCATATGCCACTTTGCCTCTATACCAACATCAACTACCTCATACATATACTGTGTACATTAACTTATATGCTGCTGTGCCACTCTTTGCAAATGTCAATGCTAGAACCTTCAGTTTATTTTATAGATATACTTTTTATACTTTTTATACTACTATGCAAAAACTCAGGACAGTATTACACTTTTATTATTTCATTTTATGCTTATGTTCATTGGGTGTTTGGTGTTTCAGTGTTGGTGTAAATTTTCATACTTTTATACTATTATGAAAAAACTCAGGACAGTGTTACACTTTTACTATTTTATGCTTATGTTTATTAAATGTTTTAGTGTTTAGTGTTTAGATGGTTACTGTTGCACCGAGGGACTGAGAGAAACGCAATTTCGGTCCTGTGTATGTCCTGTACATATTGCCGTTCTGACAATAAAGTTGACTTTGACTTTGACTTTGACTAAGAACATTTGATTCATGACTTTTGATGTATGACTCTGTGTCGGTCCGTTGTGGTGAAGAGGGAGCTGAGTTATTAGGCAAAGCTGTCTGTTTACCGGTCAGTCTATGTTCCTACCATCACCTATGGCCACGAACTCTGGGTAGTGATGAAATAATGTGACTGTGGATACTGGTGGTTGAAATGAGTTTCCTCTGCAGGGTAGCTGGACTCTCCCTTAAAAACACGTTCAGTTCAGTTATCTGGGAGAGACTCGGAGTAGAACTGCTGCTTCTCCACATCAAAAACAGTCAATTGAAGTAGTTCTAGCATCTGGTAAGGATTCAGGCATGTCTGACTGAGAGGAGACCCTGGGGAAGACCCTGGACACACTGGAGAGACTTATGTCTCTCGGTTGGCCTGGGATACCTTGGGGTCCTCCCAGAAGATCTGGAAGAGGTGGCTGTGGAAAGACATGTCTGGGCCTCCCTGCTCAAGCTGCTTCCCCCGTGACCCAATTTTGGAATAAGTGGAAGATGGATGGATGGATGGATGGATGGATGGATGGATGGATGGATGGATGGATGGACTTGAAAAATGCAGGCTAAATTCCACTGAATTTAAAATACGGTAACTCGCTTTTTAATCCAGCAAAAAGGTCACATTTGGACCGAGTCACCTGTAGGCAGTTTGAACATGGCATGGTTGGCTTATCTGTTTGAACCAGCATATTAGGGGTGCAAATCTCTCAGTGTCTGGAGAATCGATTCGATTCCGATTTTTGGTGTCACGCTTCGATTCAAAATCGATTTTTCGATTCAGAAACCATTTTTAATTCAGAAACGATTTTTCTATTAAAATTGTCATACATTTGTTTCAGTTTTGTAACTGACAAGCTGAAAAGAATAAACAACAATGTAAACAAATGGAACATTTATTTAAAACAATAATTTTAGGTTCCTTATTGTATCAAATTTTTTGCATCGTTTGATATTTATACCAAAAATAGGAACAAATAATACAGGAATGCATTAAATTCTGTAACTTAAATAACCAGTATTAGGTTAGCTTTTTGCTCTGTTACTTATAGAAGATTATTGTTTGAATTGATTGTTTGAACTTGTTTTGTTTTTGAAAAAAGGGGCAGATAAAATAAGATTTCTTCTTCTTTCTGCCACCTTTCATTTTATGTATTCTTTCATATACTATGATATATGGTTTTATTTTCTTTATCTTTTGGGTTTTAATGAAAAAAAATTGATTTGGGGGCTTTTAGAATCGATTCTGAATCGGCAGGACTAAGAATCTAGATTATTTAAAAAATTGATTTTTTTCCTGCACCCCTACAGCATATACATTTTTCATTCAACTTTAAACTGGGTAAAGTGAATAATGGGTTCAATCAGAGCTACTAAAAAGTGGAGTTAAAAAGAACAACCCATGTTCTAATTTATTAGATTATTGCAATTTGGGTTTGTGCTAGCTAGAAGGCGGTAATCGCTGTTAGCATCTACTCGCTATCACGAGCTAACACTTTTTTTAAAGGAATCTAAGTTTGCTGCAAGCGAAAGGTACAGTATTAACAAAGCTAACTAGGTTGCACATTTTACCTTTTCTTATTACAGTACATTCTATAGCAGAGGTCCAGTCAGATACTATTTGGTCAACTTCTGTACTACTTTGTAAAATGGCAGACTATGAAGAAAGACATGACACATCTTTGACTCAACCTTTGGGTCCAAAAGTTTAACCCAGTCTTTAATCGAACCAGCCCAACCTACGACTCAACAACTTAACAACTGAGTTATCAAAACAGCATTTTTTGTGTGTGTATGATGAAAACAGGCATACAGGTACATAAGAGCTATTACAATTTGTATTAAAGTAACAGCCTCTTTAGTCTTGTAAAGACATGCCCAGTTCTATACAGCAGTTTGTATGGACATTATTCTTTGTCTCCCATGAGTATCTCACCCAAAGGCCTCGTAATCCATGTGTGAAGAGCGTTGTTGTAAAACTGTGAAAATGGCCCTTTGAGTTAATTTACCAAACATAGGCATTGCCATTGGTATTAATGATACAAATGTATTCATATTGGCGTGAAAGCTAATCAAAATGTCACACTGGGATGAGTTCACGTTGAGTGTTTCACAGTCATCTCTTGGGACATTAGGCACTTTTCAGTGTCGTATTCTTACCGTCGTCCGTAGGAAAAAAATAGATTATAATGTAAGATTTTATGCCTACAATTTTACTTGTGTAAATAAAAGAGCCAAGCCAGTTAAATTTATTTTGAATTGTAGCAAAAGAAAACAAGAAACTTAAACTTTTTGAAACGTCTACTCATTTATTTATTTATTTTTTTACAGAAATTGAGCTGAAATTATTGCTGCACTTAACAGGAGGAAGAGCGTGGAAGGAGAGTTAAACACTGTGGATTCAAATGGGCTCTGCCTCAATCTGATCTGAATGGCTGTGTGCACTTTAATAAGCACTTTAATTTACATTAAAGATGCAAATGTAGCCTTTACATGGGAGATTGATATGCATAGAGGAAGTGTGTGTGTGTGTGTGCATTTGTCTATGTGGGCATACCACTTAATCAGGCTTCTCTGTTCATTAACTCAGTGTAATTGTGTTAGCAGAGTTGCTGGCAGGGCGGGAAGAAAATATCTGTGTGTAAAGGTCACATCAGAGAAGGGATGACATAAGGATAGATGACAAACACTGCGTTTACACACAACCTGGCATTCATGCACTAAATGTCTACAGCAACACACACACACACACACACACACACATGCACTAAATGTCTACAGCAACACACACACACACACACACAGTCTCACTCTCAGACTAGGGTGGCTTTGGTTGCTTTTGTGAGTGTATGTTTGGATATCTCTTCTTGCCCTAAGGTATGGCTTTATGTGTGTGTGTGCAGAGTGTGTGTAGGCATAGGTCTGTGTAGGTGTGTGAGTGGCTGTTTCAAGTGGCAATGTTTAATCAAGTGTGATATTCTTCCACTCTGAGCTTGGCATATGAAATTGAGCCTGCAAAAAGAGCAGGCACGTTATCTCATATGGTGTTTGTGCACTGTGCCCATAGGATTTTTTTTCTTTGAAATATATAGCATTTGATCAAATTATGAGATTTAAAAGCAGAGTGTGCACCAAAGAAATGTAGCAATTAGTAGATACATGCTTTGAGGACAGGATTAGACGTATAAATAGCAACATATAGTGAAATAACACTTTAGTTGACTCTTTAATACCAGTTAGGATCACATTATTTCCTGCCAACCTGCACGTGTAGGTGTATAATGTATCTCCTTGGTGCACAACGGCATGTGCCTAAAATATCAATATATATTGTTGAGTTTGAACTTTTTCAGGACTGCTGTGGGACTGCATTTGCATGACCGCAAGCTGCTTTCTACAGCAGAGCTTTTCAAACTGAGAAGTGGGCATCCTCAGGAGTGAGAGAGAGCTGTGAGGCAACGATACCACTTGCATGAGGTGGAAGAGCCGACTCAACGGTCTAAAATACATTTTTAGTTGAACTCACCATAAAGCCCGAGATACACTGAAGCAGACTCCGTATACGCGCGTATACGGACGTATACGCGCGTATACGGAGCCGCTGCTACACTCGGCTTTCGTTCTCGCGTAGATTCTCGTGTTTTCGCTCCAAATTCTAACGTCATTTCCTCCGTACCGTCACTTCCGATCGTCACTTCCGCTAGTTTTTCGCTCCAAACGCTCGCGTTCTCCTTGTTGTAATATGAGCAGCTGAGCACGGAGTGCTTTTCCTGCAGCCCACAGCCCACCACAGCCCACCAGGGAATATATAAAACATTGCGCACCCAGGTAGGACCTGAATTCATTCATTTCATTCATCGAGTGAACGGAGGAAGAAGCGGTTACTTGACTTTAGGCAAAAAAACAAAAGAAAAGGCCCGATCAGCGATAAAAAAGAGGAATTTATTTCATTTGTGTAACATACAAAACAGTCCGGCGCCGGGGAAGTTTAGATCAGACACCGCGCATCGCGTATGCGAATCGCGTATGCGTAGTAAAAAAATACTTTTGCGCGTACTTGCCCTGAGGGGCTACGCGGGGCTACGCTGCGTACGGGGCGTACGTACGCTGCGTATTGGCGTATCGTGAGGACGCTCGAGTGTATCTCGCCCTTAAGTGACCAGTCACTGAAAACTAAAACCTTAAAGTGGTATTTATTATGCTGATATGTGCAGTTGTTGTCTATTAACCCTCCTGTTGCCCTTATGTCAAAATGACCCACGAGGCCCAAGTTGTGAAATTAAGGCCTTGTGGGTCATTTTCAAAATTAAGATGATTTTTTCCCCCCTTTCATTAAAAAAGAAACTAACAAAACATAAGCTTCTATAAAGACCAACAATTGGTGACTTTCATTGCCCCCTTTAAACTCTTTACAGTATTTTCCCTGAATCACATATATTGAATTCCAGGGAATCTTGCATGAAAAGGCTTCGCTGCTCAATAGATGCAATACATTTTAGGGTAATAAGCCCCCAACAAGTCTGTCTTCAATCAAAAGGTTTTCTCCCAATCAAGTTTAAACACTCTGGTTCAACTGATTGGAAATTTAATGAATTGCAGTTTCCAGAATCATTGTGTTATGTCCCTCACAAATAAACCAAGCATGGCAGCTGCACTAAATTCCTCTACAGTAGTTCCTCGTTTATCATGAGGTTTAGGGGACCATGCCCCCGGCGATAAGTGAAAAAACAAGAAGTATAGGGATACAGTAGTTCAAGTTCAAGTAAACATTGTCATTACCATCTAATGTTGTAATGAGATGGAACAAAATTATCAGTATGTACACAAGTAGTAGTAATTGGTAATTTATTTCATTCTTTACTGTAGTGGTAGTAAGTACTAGTTTATTTTAGTATATCTTAC
>JBBPBX010003186.1:31534-42563 GCA_038048925.1 Garcialebias charrua | reverse complement strand
ATAATGTTTTTTAAATCATGCCCACGCTCTTGCAATAGTCTCAACAATGTTTGTAAAATCTAAACGCTACTTAAATTTAAATTGTACAGAAGAGAAGCGCAGCAGGACAGCAAAGGGTTAACCCTTCTCTCAGCTGATGCAGCCCGGAGCAGATTTTTTTTTTTTAATCATAAGACATTCAAGTACCAGAAACACTTTCAATTTTTAGGTTCTTTGCCAAATCGAAAGCGCTGACTTAACATCTGCGCCTAATTGTGCTTAAATATTTATACTTACACATTTACTTGTATTTGCTGTTGCAGCACTAAAATAGCAATAAAATAGTTTTTTTTTATGTGAGCTTGAGTTTACTGTAAAACATATCAACAAAGACAGTTAAGTAATGTTTACCTCAGCATATAAAACTATAAATACAGTATAAATGTTGTTTCCCATTTTATCTTTGCAAAACATCAGACTAGAAGAAATACTGAAGAAGTCTTTCAGACGAAGAAACGTTTCTACAATGTTTTTGTTTTGTTTTGTGAATGCCCAGACTTAACTTTTTTAGATACTAGGTTCATGTCTCTCCGTGTGAAGGTTATAGCTTTATTAAAATGAAATGTACTTACTCCACTGCAGTGGGTTTCCAATGTGGACTAAAAGGGATGTTTCATTCTTTTCTTGTCTGTCTCCCTTTGTCCAACTCGTCTCTCTCCTTTTAATTTTCTAAACTGCAAAATTGCTGTTTTGTGGTGGGGAGCCAGCTTTGATTATCTATGCCAAATTTTCTGATAAAGAACTGTTTCTGGTCCTATTCAAGCTCTCAAAACCCTTTTAAATGGCTTTAGCTGCAGGGTCTTCTCTTTGGAAGTAACACACACACGCACACATGCACACAAACACTCATTGCAGTCATTTCAACACCCACCATAGGAATAATCCAACTCCGCAGTAATTTTACTTTTTAAGGTTATGTCGGCACTTACAGATATCTCTGTTGTAGTCATCGTCACAGCCCAACTGGCTCACATCTGTTTAAACTCTCCTGCAGAACTATTAGTGTGTGCACATACAATGCCTGGTGTGATGAAATTATATTTGCGAATAGGAAAATAAATGTTACTGCCTTGTACGATGGAGAAAATAATTTGTCCCAAAGAACATTTTGTGGCTCAACCAAAATCTCTAGTTGGATAATCTTAAGAGATGATTTAGGTACATTGTGGCACTGGAAGATAGGTTTTTGTTTCACTTCCTTTCTGTAAGAACATTTTAAGATTATTTACATTAGCAGTCTCAAAACTTTACATGGCAACAAGAACAATAAAACAAGTACCGGTACTATCAAATCAAGTAGATCTATTTCTTTGTGAATATGTTTATCACTAGGATTAAACCATTAATTTAAACAGATCCAGAGAAGGATGGTAGTGTAATGTTGAATTCTTATCACTTTACTGCTTTTTGATATATCAACTTCATTTATATTTATTTCAATATAATGTTCCCTTTATAAAACCAATTATATTGATTAGAGCTCCAACTGATATGGACATTTTGGCTATCGCGAATACAGATAATGGGAGGGGAAGGCGACCGACAATAACCAATATAATGGTTTCGAGCTTTGTCAACCCCAAAAATCTTAAGAAAATAGTGAGTGGAGCGGGGCTTGTTTATTAATCACAGCTGTTAGCAACCATGAAGCTAAGCTATACCTAGTCACATTTACAAGTGGTGCACTGTTCATTATAACAGTTCCTAACACAAGTTCACATTTTTTATCCTCCACTATTAAAATGATAAAGTATGTTACATAAATATAAATTAAACAACGAAACACCCGTCTCTGTTTATTGTTTAAACAGTCACGTGTGCTGAAGGCCTAATTAGTATCGACTGCAGCACTGTTTGGTTTATGTTTTCAGATAAATTAATATTTCAGACAAACAATGCATTTCAGCGATGACGACAAAGATAATGTTACTAACACTGATGTATGTTTTACCTCTACATTAGATTTGTTGTTCAGGATGAAGTATCAGAAGGCAATAGATTATGATAGGTTATCTAAATGTTAGCTTGTTAACTTGAGAGGCACGTATGACAAGTGGGTTGGAGGATCGAAGATAATTTATTATTGTTCATTTGTTTTATATATCAGTTAAAATAAACTTACCATGCTCTGTTCAGCAAAATACACTACACAGTATTGCTCCCTGCTTCATCTGTGCTGTACATTAAAGTGAAACTTAAGTGAACAACAATGAAATGAAAGTAGTCATGCACCCTTTGCTGGATACAGGTGTTGTAGGTCTGGACGCAGGGGACATCTGGGTCCATTATGGGCTGAATGCTGCATCCACTTTGTCACTTCCCTCATCAGAACCACAGAAAATCAACAGATTTACATCAAAGAATATTGTTGAGTACTATTCTTTTCGTTGATGCAATCTTACCTGCTGTGATGTGAAAGTCTGGGTTGTACTAGTGGTTCAGGAAGAGCCTGATGGACTGGAGACCTGGAAACCTGAAAACACAAACAAAATAAAATAAAAGAATAATATATTTAACAGATATTTTAAAAGGGACTAATTTTTTAAACTATAAATTAATGTTGAATAATTATTAGAACCATTAACTAATATATTACCATTTCAGTGCTGTGGAAACTATGCTGTAAGTCCTCACAGAGCTGCTCACGTCCTGAAGTGAAAAGTCTCCAAAAACCAGCAGGAGCTGAAAAAAAATTATAACCTGCTGTTTACTGGAAATAACTTTGGCTTCTCTGCAGACAATCCGCTAAAATATTAACTTTTAAATGGCTAAATTGGACGGATCGAGTTTGTAGCTCCTCCATTGTTTTCAAGCTGCGCAGTAGAGAAATTCCTTGTCATGACGTCATCATCCTGCGACGGCGAAATCCCTATTTATCGTGTTAAAAAAACTGCGCTAATTTTAAACTGTTTTTGGAAGTAATTTTCATTCATTTAACATTATTTTAGCAAAAACGGTCAGGGGTCAATCTTAATATTTATATATGTTGTGCCATTTTTTGAAAAGTCAAAAGATGATGTCAGTGGAGCTTTAAGTATGCATGCATGTTTTTATTTTATTTATTAATTCACATTTTTAACAAAGTTCAAAGTGCCAGTTTGTCAGAGTTGGTTCAAGGGTTTATTATTTTATGACAGCCAATACTTGACAAAGCAAATCATTTTCTTTGAAACTGGGTCCCTCTTCAACCAAAACCACTGCACAAATAGGTGGTTGTTATCCCTAACTTTGAACCCCTTCACGCGACCCGACCCACTTGCAGGGTTCCTGAAATAGGAAAAGCCCAATTTCTACTTATTGCTGTTTGTTTGTACTTGTGTGAGAGAATAGTTTGAAATGCTGCTTTGCTTCCACTCTTTGAGCTTTATTTTGTTCAAAGTACTGCAATAGTAGACATGGAGAAACACTCAAATGCAAAAAAAAAAACTATACCAGCTGTTGGATCTTAATGTTCGTAACAATGCTGAGGTGGTAGCATGCACTCAGCAAGCAGACAAAAACAGTTGTTGACATTTCTGCAGACAAAGAACCCCAAAAACACTCAACTTTTGAAAATCCTTTAAAATGTGAAATCTGTCATTTTATCGAGTACGTTGTAGTGTTTTTGTTCTCTTCTGATGTCAAACATACAAAGAACCATTAACAATCAACAACTCACTGTGCAAAATGTTTATAATAATTCAGCATCTCCTTAATGTCATATGTTGAGTTTCACAACAATGCTCCAAACAACTAGTGACAATAGTAGTTCTTCAGCTTGGCAGCAGTTTTTATGTTGAATTGGAACCATTTTCTGGAGAGATGCACTTTCAGAAGCGAATTTAAGACGTCAACTTCAATCCGAACCAAAGAGTCTTCTTATCGGAGTCATCAGGTTGGGATGATGTTTAGAAATCCACAATAAAAGCTCAGACAGCAATTTTCCACATCATAGCCTTATAATAGGTCTTTTTTATTAAGAGTTAGAATAGGTCTCTTTTGAGAAAGGCTATACTTTTTCCTTTGATTGGAAAAACTCCAACTTTATGGCTTCAATTATTAAGACCTTCTTCACCTGGAACTGTGACCTGAATGAGAGTACCATTTAATGAACAACCGAAGCAGACTGAAATAAAACGGTAGCGCCAAACAAAAATCATTTGGCTCTGTGTATCTTCACTAAGTGAATTACACACAGAAGCATTTCTTTAATCCTACACATAATAGAATATTAGAACAGATATCACTGATAAACTTAGAATCTGTGTGGTCTTTCTTTTTGTAGCATGAAAATGGAAGTATGCAGCTGTAGCTAGGATTACATTTTATCTAAAAAAAAAAATCTTTAAACCTTTCTTGAAGTGTATTGTAGAGAAGACTCAGATTAGGAACAATTAAGGCTCATCCAGTCAACTCTGTCCACTGTTTATTTATTTATTTATTTATTTATTTATTTATTTATTTATTTATTTATTTATTTATTTATTTATTTCCTCTCTCAGATTGAGTGATGCCTGAGCTGTTCAAGTTCAAGAATCTTTATTATCCCCCAGGGGCAATTTGTTTCACAGTCAGTAGGCACACAAAACATCAATACTAGACAAGACATTAAGACATTAAAGGTCCACTGACATCATCTTACAAATTTGCATGAAATGATAGAAGATATATATATATATATATTATCATTCAACTATGTTTGTTTTTGCAAACAAAATGATAAAATAATGAAAATTCCTTCCAAACTGAGTCTAAAATTAAAAACAGCTTTTCTCTCTGAAAATTCCGACTACAAGCGAATGCAACATTTGTGACGTAGGAAGCAGGACCTTCAGTCTTCGTCTGCCATTAACACATATTCATTCTCAGCCAGATCGCCTTTTTTTTTTTGTAAAACTTAAAAAATGCCGGTTCGGTGTGTCGCATTTGGGTGTTCTAATATCATCAGTGAACAAGTGAGCCTTTTCACTTTCCCAAAAGATGTAAGACCTTCGTCAAAAATGGAATAAATAAAGCTGTCCCCCCTCGGACTGAGCTCCCTGTTTCCTGAACAGGTAAGACCCAAATAAATACGGGTGCAGACCTGCCGTTTCTGCTCATCTAACTTCCTGCTTCCAAAACTGAAGACAAATAGCTCAAATCTTAACTTAGATTGATAATTTTGTTGTTTTATTTCTTGTTCGCCATGAATATTTATGAATGAATTATATTATATTAAATGAATAAATTATACAATACAGTACAATACAATATTTATATGGGGAGTTCTAAAGACGTTCTCCTTCCTACGTCACAAATGTTGCGTTCGCTTGCAGTCGGAATTTTCAGAGAAAAGCGGTTTTTAATTTTAGACTCAGTTTGGAAGGAATTGTCATTAATTCATCATTTTGTTTGCAAAAACAAACATAGTGGAATGATAAAATCTATATATCTTCTATCATTTCATGCAAATTTGTAAGATGATGTCAGTGGACCTTTAAAATAACAATACATGAAATCATCACTGTTTGTTGATAAACCTGGTCGCCATAGGGATGAATGAGCTTTTCAGACTGTTTGTCCTACATCTGCAGCAGACACCTGCGTCCATATGGAAGCAACCTGAACTCACCATGGAGTGGGTGATCAGGATCTGCCAGATTCAGCCTGGCCTTGTTCACTGACCTCGCCTTGTGTAGGTCAGTGAGGTTCTGTATGGCAGCAGTTTTGCTTCAATTCTGACAATCCCAGAGAGTTTGCTACCTCCTTACATTGGAAAATGAACATGCCTGTGCTAGTGACGCGTTGCATTTGTGGATGGGAACATCAGATTGTATTTATGACTGTAATTTGTGTATTTTCTCCTGAAAACGCAATTGTTTCAGTCCGTATGATTTTTTTTTCATAATGTGCAGCTGTTGCACTGGTTGCCTGCTTCATCCCACTAATTCCAACAATGTGTACTAAGGTGTATTTAGGTGGGTAAAACCATAAATTATCTTGTCATGGGTAGTTAGCATGAAACTCAGCATGCTGTGTGAGTGTGTGTAGATGCATTGTTGGCACCCTGGTTGTTTGCCTACTATTGCGCTGATCCGAGTGTCTATGCAGCTGTCTGTGGGGTCAGTGTGTCAGTTGTGGAATGTTGCTCTAAATGGACCACTGTGTCTCCACTGCATCGTGCTGCTGCTGCCCACATGTGCAAACACATACAATAAGTGTCCAACCAACACTTGGCTAATTCTTTCAGACTTACACTAAATCTTATTGATTTTTGCAGATGTACATGCATTGAGAGTAATTAATTTGTTTTGACATACTAGCAACCGCATGATCCATTTATATTTTTTTAAATTGAAATGCAATTACCGGTACCTGGTAGTCTTTTACCCACTAACACATACACTTTTTTTTCTTGCATTTGCACCTGTCAGCCATATATAGAGCCTTTACTGTGATTTAAATTAAATAGATCATTTTAGGTGCTGAACAAAGTGAAACTGATCTTTGTATGCATGTGTTCATAATAAACAGAACATTTGTTGGGACTATTCCATCGCAGCCCTCTTTACACACTCACTATTCCTTTAAATCAATAAAACAAAAACACAATTGGTCAACTTTTGTTTGACCTCATCACCAATGGTCATGCTGTACCAAACAAAACCACTGTTATTTAATAGTATGTTTGGAAGTATTAAAATTTTAAGCGTTTTAATTGAAACAGACAACTAGAACCATGAAGTTGGAATTCTGACTTAATTTTTTTTACGTTTCTTCATCAACCTCAGTCTCAACATAGCACATAAAAATGATGAAAGCTTAATCAATAAGCTATACACAATATCAATAACTAAAGAGTGCTGGACATGGGCAGCAGCAACCCCTGTGACCCGAAAATGGAAGAAACTGGTAAAGATAATGCATGGATGGATGTTAGCCTCGTCACAGAGTACAACAGTTAACAAATCCCACTGGTTTTCCAGCTTGTAGATAGATAATTGTTAAGTTGGATGTGCACAGCATTAAAATAAATCATTAGCTGTATTTAAAATGTTTTCATTGTTCTTCTTTTGTTTAGTTTTTTCAAGGTATCAAGGGTAACATTATTGCCACCTACTGGTCTGGCATTGTTATTTCAGTTTTTTATTTAATTTTATTATGGTTGTTTGTTTGTTTGCTGGACAATTTTTAGTTAACATAAATATCCAAATAGTGTGGTGAAGAACTTGATAAAATTATTCAGCACCATTAGACTTGAAGCCTGCCCAGCCATGTATATATTTACTGGATCACGATTTTATCAGTTGTCTTTTGTTTTTAGTTAAATACAGTTACTTCTGCAATAGTAGATTTTTTTTTAAAGGCACCATTGATCGTTCTGACAAATTTTTTTCTTATTTTCTTATTTATTTATTTATTTTACATTGAGTTAAAAGAAAAAAACCTTTTTACATGTACAGTAATATTAAAAGAAAAAAAAAACCTAAAATGAAAGGTGGCAGGAAGAAGAAGAAATCGTATTATACCTGCCCCTTTTTTCCAAAACAAAAAACAAAATCCATACAAACAATTCACTCAAACAATACTCATCAATGAGCAATCGAACCAAAAGAGTAACACATTACAAATCTAAAATTTCTAGTACAAAAAACAATTAAATAGACATTTTTAGTATTTTGTTAACAATTCAGTTTTGATCATTTTTTTAATCGCAAACACTGATTTTGCAGTTTTAACTTCATTTCCTAAACCATTCCACAAATCAACTCCCTGTATTGAAACAGACCATCCCTTTAAGCTAGTCCTGTACAGTATTGGACTATTACATAATAAGCATGGGATTTTGATAATTTCTGGCACAAGGAGCATCCTATTGTTTTGAATTATACATATATTTTAATATAAACATGCTTTCAGTATGCATGAGTTTAATACCTATTTGATTAAACACACTGGGTTTGTTTTAACATCTGATTTTTATTGTGTGTCAACCTGCTAAATAAAGTACAAGCCAGTGATGTATTCCTCACTCCTCACGGACACAGACCAGCTCTTCCTCCTTGTTAGTGCAGTCGTCTCTTTAAGGAAGCTTAAAAGTGGTGTGTGAGTCTTCAACTGTCTGCACACAGCAAATTTTGCAGTGTTAAATCAACTCAAATAGAGTCAAATTTGACACTGTTCCAGAGTGTATTTGGTCCCAATCAGAATTGGTGTTAAATTAACTCTTTCATGAGAGTTGAAAATCCAGTGTTAAATTAACTCTACATTGAGCAACTTTTTAACTCGGATAGTGTTATTTGAAATTTACTCTTTTATAAGAGTTGAAAATCCAGTGTTAAATTAACTCTACATTGAGCAACTTTATAACACAGATAGTGTTATTTGAAATTTACTTTTTTATAATCCAGTGTTAAATTAACTCTACATTGAGTATTTTTTTAACACAGATAGTGTTATTTGGAATTTACTTTTTTATAATCCAGTGTTAAATTAACTCTACATTGAGTAATTTTTTAACACAGATAGTGTTATTTGGGATTAACACAGCAGTGGAAATCACTCCATAAAGAGTATTTTTTACACATTTAAGTGTTATTATTTTACTCTACTTAATTGTTAAAATGTATATAAAGTAACACTTCATAGTGTTAGAACCATGCACAACAATGGTGTTGATAGGATTATTTTCTGAATAGTTCTCAGTGTGTAAAAAATTCTACTCAATTTAAAAACAGATATTAAAATCTGTGCCATAATGGAGGTAACCGTTGAAAAAAATACACACTTAGACATTAAAATTTCAACAATGCATTTGAAACAAAAACAAATTGTACAAAAAGTCTTAATAAAAACATTTATTTGTCAGGCCAAAATACCTAAAAACACATTAAAACAGACTATTGCTTGTCATTAAATGACAATATGGAACAACATACAGTGAGGAATCTGTTGTGCCGTACTTTCTTTGGACATCAAACGGTTTAAAATAACATAGTTTGTCAATTTTAAACACCTTTAGAACTCTGTCAGGTTGTAATCTGACCCTAAATGCATAATAGGGTTCATCAAAAAACATAGTGTCCATCAGTGTTCCACAGAACACAATACAGGAAACCCCCGACAAAGTGCCTTAGTGAACAGTGCAGTACAGTACAGTAATGTATTTTTCAGCACAGAAAAAGCATACAAAATGCAAATTTCTTCCTAAACAGTTCTCAACCATAATCAGCAAAATGATGTCAACCATGAACACTTCTGAAAGAGCAGCAGCTACTGTATTGACATCAATCAGCAGCAAATCACATCTATCAGAAACATGTTGCACCCATCGTGAAACCAGTGCTTTGGTGTGCAGTCCATGTCCATGAAAAACAAGTCCATGAGCTCTAAGAAAGCTCGAAGCAGCAGAAAAAGAAAATGAATTCCCTTACTTTGATTGAAGTGTAGGTAGACAGTCTGTATGATGTTTTTCTCAAGTTCAAACCTGGATCACATGGAACTGCTTAGCCATTGCTCAACCATGAATGTTGGGAGCATTTGAGGCCAGGTGTGAGTTCAGGTGTGTGGTCCTGATGTGAGCAGGTCTGTCCATCAGATCAGGTGTGTGTTTTTTTTGGCAGCAGTCATTGAGGCAGAAGGTGTTGACACACAGGTGATGGATAGAGGCAGGACACCAGAGGCAGGCAGGACACACGTCCATCAATGAGGAAAGTCCAGGAGGTGATCTGTGTAGAAATTAACACAAAGATGAACATGTGAAGATACAGCTGGACAGTGACCTGCAAATAAAACATGTAAAACAGACAGAGAACAAGCTCTACTCACTGCATGATCACAAACAGTTGACACTGGAGACAAGCTAGGGCTGCAGGCAGGACGACAGAGGCAGGACAGAGGACACACGTTCATCCATGAGGAAAGTCCAGGAGGTGATCTGTGTAGAAATTAACACAAAGATGAACATGTGAAGTAACAGCTGGACAGTGACCTGCAAATAAAACATGTAAAACAGACAGAGAACAAGTTCTACTCACTGCATGGTCACAAACAGGTGACACTGGAGACAAGCTAGGGCCGCAGGCAAGACGACAGAGGCAGGACAGAGGACACACGTTCATCCATGAGGAAAGTCCAGGAGGTGATCTGTGTAGAAATTAACACAAAGATGAACATGTGAAGTAACAGCTGGACAGTGACCTGCAAATAAAACATGTAAAACAGACAGAGAACAAGTTCTACTCACTGCATGGTCACAAACAGGTGACACTGGAGACAAGCTAGGGCCGCAGGCAGGACGACAGAGGCAGGACAGAGGACACACGTTCATCCATGAGGAAAGTCCAGGAGGTGATCTGTGTAGAAATTAACACAAAGATGAACATGTGAAGATACAGCTGGACAGTGACCTGCAAATAAAACATGTAAAACAGACAGAGAACAAGTTCTACTCACTGCTGATGGTCACAAACAGGTGACACTGGAGATAAGCTAGGGCAGCAGGCAGGACAGAGAGGCAAGAGCAGCAGGTGGTTCTGTTGAAACCCACACACAGACGTCAACATCTGCAGATAAGAAAACACAGACAAGAACAACTTCTCCTTACCTGTGTGGTGAAGAGTTGTGGAGATGGAGGAGCTACAGAAGGCTGGACCATGAGGAGAGAGCAGCAGGTTGGTTCTGTTGAAACCCACACACAGATGTGAACATCTGCAAAAATGGAAACACAGAACAACTTCTCCTTACCTGTGTGGTGTGGTGCACAGGTGTGGATGGACCAGGGGGGCGTGACACTTTGGAGGCTGTCGAGAGAGATGTGATGATTGCAGTACTGTAGATGTAACATAAAACAAAAAAGAAAGTAAAAAAAAAAACATTAACATGTCTTTGCTATACCTTTCCGACGATGCTGTGCTGGTATGTGAAGGTGGGCAGGTCAGGGATGTTTTCTTCTTGAATGTTGTTGGCCACTTCTCCAGGAGTCTGCTTGATACTTCTTCTCCAAACATCCAAAGGAAATCCAGCTCAATCT
>JBBPBX010003186.1:12727-29850 GCA_038048925.1 Garcialebias charrua | reverse complement strand
TTAAACCTTTCCCAAACTCTTGCAATACAGTATTCTAAACAATGTTTCTAAACTCTAGATCAGGAGTAGTTCTCTGAGACCTCCAAAGAGGGAATGGATATTGTGTCCAACAGAATGAGCCACGAGGGCAGAGTTATCTCCCACTCAGGCTAAAACACCAAGCCACAATTTACTGAGAAGTCGGTCAGGGCCTGCACCTGAGTTTAGCACCATCTCTCCAATAGATGCATGGAAGCTGTTTATCACTGATCGTATATTAGAAGAGGTGTTGACATGAACAAAAATGGAGGGAAGAAGAGTTGCAACAAGCAGAGGAAAAGAGTGGAAAAATCTAAGCAAAGAGGAGCTCATGGCCTTCATTGGAGTGAACATTCTTGCAGGAAGTGAGAAGAACTGGAATGTACAATGTGTGTGCTCTTTGGGAGTCTTCTACACAACCCAAGGTTCCCTGAACCTACCAAGCTACATCACTGAAGCAATTGGAAGATGTGGAGTGACAAAAGTTGCAAACAAGTAACAGGAGAGAGGCACAGAGGGCCAACAGAAGAGAAAGAGGTGCCAGATGTGTCCAAGAAACAAAGACCGCAAAGCCACCAATTGGTGCAGGAAATGCAGTACTACAGTGTGCAATGGTCACAGCCAAAAGCAAATAGTTAGTGACAACTGCACACAGTGAATAGAGAAAAGATGTTTGTGTGGACACATGTGAGTGTACAGTGTTCTGGTCGTATGTTCATTCTCTTTTTTGTCCTTCAGACAGATGGACATTCTAAATTTTTGAAGATTTTTGATGTGATTTCGTGTGGAAAAAAAGTTATGAAAAGTTATGAATAAGCATGTTAAATGTAAAATCAGTCTTTTGTTTACCCAAATATATTAAATATAATCAGAGAGTCAGAGTCAGAGTCAGAGAGTCTTTATTGTCATTTGCACCGCATGTGGTACATGAGATGAAAACGAGATTATGTACACGAGGTCCCAGTTACATCCAACAACAAATGAAAGAGAAAAACAGTAATAACATCTAGAACTAACTAAGAAAAACATCAACTAGTAATACACAGCAGCACGAACATGAGTTTGTATGAGCAGATGGTCACAGATGAACACAGATGAATACAGCAACAAGAAAACAGATCAGCATCAGTATGATGTGATATTTTGCAGTGTTTATTTTTTATTTTATTTTTATTTATTCATGAGTCTAACAGCCTCAGGGTAGAAGCTGTTCCTCAGTCTAGTGGTTCTACACTTGATGCTCCTCAACCTCCGTCCTAATCACCTTTAACCAAAATTTAAGACATCATTTAAATTCATTGCAAAAACACATTGATTCAAATTGGGGTCATTTTTGACCCCACTCATGGAAGAATGAAGGTATTGGTCATTCATGCATCTAAGGGTTAATAGGATGGCTAGAGGCATGGTTTATAATAAAACGTAGTAAATATCGACCCATTAAAAAGTAATATGACATTGTTTTTATAGAACATTGTGAGGTTGTTTGAAGTACATCATAAGTGTAAATCATAGGAGGAAAGGAATTTGTTGCCAGTTAAAATACCCTGTCCCATTTTTCCATCCTGTTTTCCTTTCATCACTTGTGTCCACAGGCATTATTCTAACAAATGTTTCGACACATAAAAAGCCTCTTACCTTCTGATAACTCAGATGTACAGAAGGACTTTTGGATCGCTACTTTTTCTTACTTCACAAACATCATCTTTCCTCTCATCTCATTGTCCCAGTTTAGTCAAACAGTTTCAGATGATATCAGAGATCACTCTCGCTGCTTACTAAGTCTATACTTCCGTTTAGCTCATTGTTCCTACTTATTTATAGCATTTTTAACAAACATCAGAAAAAAGAGAAAATAAGTGTAGTAAAAATAGTCCTAGATGTATCCTATCATTTAATAAACAAACTGAATGGTTAGTGATTTTCTTTTCAAGGATGAGTTAAGCTCGTGTTGGCCTGTGCAGTTTATGTACACTGTTTCTCTTTATGTACTGTATTTGTGTGTACTCATTAAATGTATCCAGTGCACTAGTTTAGAAAGCTTTAGACACCATACTGTATGGGTAAGGTGTACGTTGACGTTTTTCTTTTTCTCTTGTGTGAGTTTCTTGGATGCTAACAGTAGTTGCATTGTCCTGATTAGACGGGCAGCAGCATCGTCATCAGGGCCACTGTAATCACCACTGGGCAGGAGATGAAAGACACTATTGACAAGGAGCGAAGTGTCTGAGGGAAGAGAGAGAGAGGAATGCAATGAAAAGGAAGTGTAAGGAGCAGCACCAGAAATCAGAGACGGGAAGAGCTTGCAGACCAAAATCACTTGTGAATCAAACCTTTGCCTTGTGCCTTACATTTCATTGTACATGAGCTATTGTACCAATACAGGGGTGGTAGTACAAGTTTAGTTTTTGTGCCATTTGTTTCATGGACATTACTTCTCTGGTAAAGTGGCCAGTTCTTTGGTTTTTCACTTTTCATCCATGGATGTTCTATGATTTGTGTTGTCAGAGATGTGTTGCCATCAGTGCATTTTGCCAAAGGAAATCTTTTTATTATAATAATAATACAGGTGACCCCCGAGGTACGAACGATTTAGGGACCTAAGAACGGTTCGCAGCTCGATTCTGCCGTAGCTAGGGGGTGAATTTTTTTTTTTTTTTAATTATCATGCTAACGGAGCGCGCGCACACATTTAAGCATGTACAGTAGTGTACTGTAATGTTAAACATTGCTATTCACATTTACAGAATAAATAAAAATATATTTTCTTACTTTGAGATGGTCAAAGCCGACATCTTAGGTTGCCATGCGTTGATTGTTGTCGGGCCGAGCAGCGCGGCGGCCGGCGAGTGAACCACCGCAGCTGCTCGAGACCTGTGTTAGCTAGCTGGCTAGCTTCTGCTAGCCAAGCCATGAGCTGGTGTTGGAGCGGCGGCGCGATCAATCTGCAGCTCCTGCTCCAGCCTGAGACGTCCACAGAGCTCACAGAGCGATTCCAGCTAGTAATTAATCCATATGATGCGATCCTGGTCACAAGTGTTCAAAAGGCCGGCTCCCGTGTTAGCTCCCGTGTTAGCTTCTGGAGCTAGCCAGGCCGGAGGTGTAGCCAGGCCGGCCGGAGGTGTTCGCGGCGGCCTGGCACGATCAGCGATAAATCCGCTGCTGCCTGAGACATCCACAAAGTTCACAGAGACGTTTCCAGCTCGTAATTAATCCATATGAAGCCATCCTGGTCACCAGTCTTCGGCCGGTTCCCGGCAGCTAACATAAAATGGCGTCCGGTGTTCTACATTAATTTGTGACCGGAGACCCCAGTGACTGAACCTAAAATGGCGTCCGGTGTTCTACATTAATTTGTGACCGTGTAAACTGAAGACCTACTTCCTGCTGCCCAAGATTGCTAAAAAATGATCAGAAATGATCTTTTTTATCATAATTATTATTTATAAAGCCTTTAAAACAACCACAGCTGCAACAAAGTGATGTACACATGAAATTAAGAACATTTAAACACAAAAAAAATATATATATATATTTTTTTTTAATACAGTAATTTCATATTTTTATTAAATATGATACGTTCGTAGGTCCCGTTGTTCGTAGGTCGATGGAGTGTAAGTAGGGGGTTTACTGTAGTAATAATAATAATAATAATAATAATAATAATAATAATGAATTCAATTTATAATGCACTTTTCATTAATAAAAATCCCAAAGTGCTACAAAGTGCAACAAAAGCAAAAATCAAATAAAACAAGTGATAAAATCAAGTAAAATCAATAATAATATCAACTAAGATCAAAGACAAAATCATGTGGAGGCAGAATAGGCCTGCTTAAATAAATAAATAAATAAATAAATAAAACAAGTGATAAAATCAAGTAAAATCAATAATAATATCAACCAAGATCAAAGATAAAATCATGTGGAGGCAGAATAGGCTTGCTTAAAAAATAAATGAATAAATAAAATAAATTGGTTGACTTGCATGGAACAATATTTTTTGTATGAAAAAAAAATCTATCTAACTTTGAAATCCTGAAATTCTGCCCAAATGTATCTGCAAAAGCTCTTAGCTATAATGCATTTCTCAGCTGTTTTTTTAATAAATGGTAAATGGTGAATGGAGCATACCTATATAGCGCTTTCCAGCCCCCTTTGAGGGGCCCCAAAGCGCTTCACAGTACCAACCACCCATTCATACACACATTCATACACTGGTAGCGGTAGACTGCCATGCAAGGCGCCAACCAGTCCTACCAGGAGCAACTCGGGGTTGAGTGTCTTGCCCAGGGACACGAGGTATGCCGTGACCGGGGATCGAGCCCGAGACCTTCCGGTCCTGAGCCGGCTGCCCTGCCTCTCTCTACACCATCTCGGCCCCTTTCTTTAGTATTTTTATGGCACAGAGGCACAGTTGGTATAGTAGCTGCTACCTCTCAGGGAGAAGGTCATTGGTTCAAATCCGGGCCAGGGGTCTTTCTGTTCATCTACATCAGCCTTGTTGTCCCTCTTCACTTTACCTGTTTGTTGCAATTTTAGGAACTACATCAGCTTTCCTTATTGTCTGACCAGATAAGTGGAAATTGAAAATATATGATGGTTGCAATAGGAAATAGATGGTCTATGTTCCTCTGTACACAACTTTTTTTACTAGTTTTCATAGCCATTTTTCCTACCATCTCCACTGCCTTTTCTAGTGAACTGGTACGAAACCAAACATCTTTCACTTTTACTCTCTCTCACTGTTTCGTTCTTTTATTTGGGCTAGGACCTCTTCCTCTTTCTCTCTTCAAAAGCTGGTTATGTCCAATTCTTTGCTCTGTTGGTCCACATTGAGCGACAAAGCTCATATGAAAAAAATCTGCTCATGCTGGATATCCCAAACGATGTAAACAATTCAGTGTTCGTGAAACACTTTGATTTCTCTGTTTCTGTTTAACTTGATGCACACCTATAATAATATGCAGATGCACTGCATTTGAACAAATCACAAGTTGGTTTTCTAGTCACAGGTTTGAGTAACTTTCAGTCATCCACACAGTCTTCTGTTTGCTGATGTATTCTAGTGTAAAATGTGAGGTCATCTGACCATCAGTCAAAGCTTGAAATAAACTGCATCATGCAATAAGACAGTATAAAAAGTAAGTCTACAACAGACTTAAAAAAAAAAACAGTCACAGTGTTATGTTTCAGTAATAATAATGATGTGAGGCAATAGGCCATACATAAAATGCAACAATGTAGTTTGTGCTGATAACAACCTCCTTCATTTTTATTTATTTGTTTCCCAATTCTTTCCATGTTTTTGTTTAGTTCATATTAAATAATCTCTAACACTTATAGTCATCTGAGTTTGCATTTATCTTATCTGGTGAGAACCAGTTGTGTTTTAATGAACTGTTCTGTCTTTTATAATTGTGTCCCAATAGTAAAACCTGGGATTTGAAAACGGTTGCACTTCACCATGACTGTGTGCATGTGCTCTCTCTCTCTTTTCTCTTTTTTTTTTTAAGCTCAATCCTTGAATACCCTCGGACAATCAATACACCGAGGAGCAATGTTTAGCCCTGTCTTTTAAAAAGATGCACTCCACTGAGTGGTGCGAGCGAAGAATCAAAAAGTCAATAAAACAAGACCCTCATTTGTTACTTTTTATCATTAATTTCAGCGTTCAGGTCCTTGTGTCCTGGGTGAATCATTGATGTCATCTTTCTGTTACAAATGAATCCTTGTCAGATCTTGGGAAGTGCATAAGAAAAAGTGCATGCATTAACTGAAATCTTTTTTTCTTCTTCTGTCTCTCTCAGGGCTGGTGGCGGATGAGACTGAGGACCAAGGGATGAGCTTATAAAATTCAAAGTGGATAAAAAAAAGGAAAAAGAAGAGTGGAAGTTGATTGCTTTGAAACTCAGTTTTTTGTATTGTTGTCCCCTCCAGTCTTATGAGGACTGACTGACCCTTTTCTGGATTACACACTAAAAAACACACACACCAACACCTGCTTGCTCACCCATCCCCTCCCCTTCCCTCACCACCATGTCCTCTCACCTTAATCCACCCCTTCTCTTTCCCTTCCTTCTCCTCCTCCTCTCCAAGACTTCCACATCTACCACCCCTCCCTCCTTCCTCTCCTTCTCTCTACCGGAAGGAGGCCTTACACATTTAGTGGTGAACAACAAAACTGGAGACATCTATCTGGGCGCTGTCAACTGGATTTACAAGCTTTCCAACGACCTCACGAAGTTGCGAAGCCATGTCACCGGTCCTGTCACGGACAACCCTCGATGTTACCCTCCCCCTGGTGTCCAGTCCTGCCCCCACGAGCTGGTGCAGACTTCTAATATCAATAAACTCTTGCTACTCGATGCTGCCCACAACCGCTTAATTGCATGTGGGAGTACTTCCCAGGGAATATGTCAATTCCTGCGTCTGGATGATTTATTTAAGCTCGGTGAGCCGCACCATCGTAAAGAGCATTATCTATCCAGCGTGGCCGAGGCTGGCACCATGTCCGGTGTGGTGATCTCCCCTGATATTTTTGGTGGGGGTGGCAAACTCTTTGTTGGCACCCCCATCGATGGGAAATCGGAGTACTTCCCTACTCTGTCGAGCCGAAAGCTGATGTCTAACGAGGAGAATGCCGACATGTTCAGCTTCGTGTACCAGGACGAGTTCGTCTCGTCTCAGCTGAAAATCCCCTCGGACACCCTATCCAAGTTCCCAGCGTTTGACATCTACTACATCTACGGCTTCAACAGTGAGCAGTTTGTCTATTACCTCACCTTACAACTCGACACCCAACTCACCTCTCCAGATGCAAGCAGTGAACAGTTCTTTACCTCGAAAATCGTCCGCCTTTGTGTCGACGATCCCAAGTTTTACTCGTACGTTGAATTCCCCATCGGCTGCACCAAGAATTAAATTCACTTTATCCAGATGCAGTTTATCAGGATACAGTAGTATTTTTGGACAATAATGAGCCAGAATGAAGGAGTAACAACTTCCTACATCTTACCTTTTTTCAATGCTGTTGTCTTGAAACTGGTATGTGATTCTGGAAAAAAAGAAAGAAAAAAAAAAGAGATGGGGGATTAATATGCTGCATTGAAAAAAGCTGAAACATTGAATAATTTTAGATTTGGATCAAAATCAAGCAAGTTAATTATACTATAATATTGTTATTGTTCATTATGAAATATTAGCCTAACTAAATGTCTAATTATAACTATACCAGGACCAATACAGTCTGAGACTTTACAAAATGCACAACCAAACTTTAATAAATAATAATTTTATTTATAAAGCGCTTTCAAACAAAGTGCTGAACAGTTACAAAAAGATAAGAATCAATATAAAAAGGTTGTAAGAACAAATAAAACATTGAAAAAGGATTATATATTACAATTTTTCCTGTTTTGGCATGAGTCACCCAATATGCACGGTTTTGATTTGCTGACTCGCACCACGTGATTCAGTAACAGCATGCGATTGGTCTGTAATCGCGCATTGTTACTGAATCACGTTGTGCGAAACCCCCCCCCCCCCTACGCTTTTGATTGGTTTACTCGCACAACGTCAGTCAGTAGCAGCGCTCATTGGCCCGTTTGAATTTGCCCGGGTTGACAAAAGATTAAAATAACACTTGAGTTTCGAAACACAGCGAAATGTTAACGAATAGGTCTGACAACAATACACCGAAACTGTACGGTTCAGTTTCTATTTGTAAACGGAGCTAAATTAATAAGTACACGCCAATATTCATGAATTTTTATGTTAGTTGACTTATATTAAACTGCGACATACGTACAAAACAACGTAGGTATTTTTAAATAAACATAGATAAGATTAAATCACCCAACTTACTGCAGAGGTGCTCAGAGTAGCATTCAATTCCAGGGTTCAGTCGACGCACGTTGCAAACCAGCAGCATGATGAAATCCGGAAGAGGTTGTGACTCGGTAGGGACATACCACTAGTAAAAAAAAAAGAAGGGGGTGGACCGCTCCAATTTCTTATAGTACCTTGTTTTCGTGACTACACGTTATGCAAAAACAGTAAGTAATAATATTTACTGACAAGTAAGGTAATGTACTGAGAAAAATTACAACCAATTCTCCTCAACATTTAAGCTTATTTAAAATGTGATAACCCCCGCAAAATGCTCTCACCCAGAGCTGGGAAGGGAGGGGAGGGGTGAAGAGAGGAGGAGGGGTAGTGAGGACAAACAGCAAAATGCTCTCACCCAGAGCCTAGAGGGACTTCAATGAAGCTCCTGTTATTATGGTTTGATGACCCCACCCCCCAAAGAATGTCATTCAAGTATGCCTCCTTTGTATAGCCCAGGGGTTCCCAACCTTGAGGAACACCATCCAGCATGTTTTAGTGGTTCCTCTGCTCCGACACACCTGATTTTAATAAACAGGTTATTTACAGGCTTCTGCAGAACATGAAGTCATTAAAATCACTGGATCAGGTGTGTTGGAGCAGAGAAGCAACTTAAACATGCAAGATGGTGTTCCTCAAGGACCAGGGTTGGGAACCACTGCTAGCCCACCCAGCACCAGCAACATGTAACAGATCAGCAGCAACATGAACAGATCAGTAGCAACATGAAACAGATCAGCAGCAACATGAAACAGATTAGCAGCAACATGAAACAGATCAGCAGCAACATGAACAGATCAGTAGCAACATGAAACAGATCAGCAGCAACATGAAACAGATCAGCAGCAACATGAAACAGATCAGCAGCAACATGAAACAGATCAGCAGCAACATGAAACAGATCAGCAGCAACATGAAACAGATCAGCAGCAACATGAAACAGATCAGCAGCAACATGAAACAGATCAGCAGCAACATGAAACAGATCAGCAGCAACATGAAACAGATCAGCAGCAACATGAAACAGATCAGCAGCAACATGAAACAGATCAGCAGCAACATGAAACAGATCAGCAGCAACATGAAACAGATCAGCAGCAACATGAAACAGATCAGCAGCAACATGAAACAGATCAGCAGCAACATGAAACAGATCAGCAGCAACATGAAACAGATCAGCAGCAATATGATGTGATATTTCACAGTGACCATTCTGGTTAGATATTCATGAGTCTAACAGCCTCAGGGTAGAAGCTGTTCCTCAGTCTAGTGGTTCTACACTTAATGCTCCTCAACATCCTTCCTGAGGGGAGTGGGGCAAAAAGTGTGTGTGCTGGGTGAGTGTGGTCCTTCATGATGCAGGTGGCTCTCTTCCTGCATCTGGAGGTGTAAATGTCTGTGATGGTGGGGAGACTGACTCCAACATCTTCTGTGCAGCCTTCACCACTCTCTGCAGAGCTTTTCTTTCTGCAGCTGTGCAGCCTCTATGCCACACATTGATGCTGGAGCACAGGATGCTCTCCACTGCACACCTGTAGAAGGAGGTGAGGACTGAGCTGCTCAGACCAGCTCGTCTCAGCCGCCTGAGGAAATAGAGTCTCTGGTGAACTTTCTTGATCAGGCTTTGCACCAGCTCTCCAGGTGTTCCACCTCCTGCTTGTAGCTGGACTCATCATAGTTTGTGATGCATCCCACCACAGCTGTATCAGCTGCAAACTTTATCAGAGTCAGAGAGTCAGAGAGAATTTATTGTCATTTGCACCGCATGTAGTACATGTGTTGAAAACGAGATTAGGGTCCCAGTTACATCCAACAACAAATGCAAGAGAAAAACAATAATAACATCTAGGATTAACTAAGAGAGACATCAGCTAGTAATACACTAAGCCCTAATGTAGTAGAAAAACATCATTATAAACAGCAGCACGAACATGAGCAGATGGTCACAGATGAACGCAGCAACAAGAAACAGATCAGTATCAGCATGATGTGACATTTTGCAGTGTTTATTCTTATTATTTATTTATTCATGAGTCTGACAGCCTCAGGGTAGAAGCTGTTCCTCAGTCTAGTGGTTCTACATTTGATGCTCCTCAACCTCCGTCCCGAGGGGAGTGGTGCAAAGAGTGAGTGTGCTGGGTGAGTGAGGTCTTTCATGATGCAGGTGGCTCTTTTTCTGCATCTGGAGGTGTAAATGTCTGTGATGGTGGGGAGACTGACTCCCACAGACTTCTGTGCAGCCTTCACCACTCTTTGTAGAGCTTTCCTCTCTGCAACTGTGCAGCCTCCATGCCACACGTTGATGCTGGAGCACAGGACGCTCTCCACTGCACACCTGTAGAACGAGGTGAGGACTGAGCTTCTCAGACCGGCTCGTCTCAGCCGTC
Source organism: Garcialebias charrua (assembly GCA_038048925.1). Lineage (NCBI taxonomy): Eukaryota > Metazoa > Chordata > Actinopteri > Cyprinodontiformes > Rivulidae > Garcialebias > Garcialebias charrua. The sequence goes on along the minus strand of JBBPBX010003186.1, from coordinate 19,558 downwards.
TGAGGAAGTAGAGTCTCTGATGACCTTTCTTGATCAGGCTGGTGGTGTTATTGCTCCAGCTGAGGTTATCATTCATGTGTACACCCAGGTATTTGTAGCTGGAGACCACCTCCACCGCAGATCCACCTATATACAGTGGGGTGTGGGTGTGTTTGTTCCTTCTGAAGTCCACAATCATCTCCTTCGTCTTCTTCACATTCATGTGAAGGTTGTTCTCTTTGCACCAGCTCTCCAGATGTTCCACCTCCTGTCTGTAGCTGGATTCATCATTATCTGTGATGCATCCCACCACAGCTGTATCATCTGCAAACTTAACAATATGACAGCCTGGATGTGTGGCTGTACAATCATATGTGAGCAGAGTGAACAGAAGAGGGCTCAGCACACATCCCTGAGGAGAGCCAGTGCTGAGGGTGATGGTGGAGGAGGAGAAGTTGTGGATCTTCACGGACTGTGGTCTGTTTGTTAAGAAGTCTAAGACCCAGTTACAAATAGAGGGGCTTAGTCCAAGTGTGGATAGTTTGTCTATCAACCTGGATGGGTATCTGCACAATCATATGTGAGCAGAGTGAACAGGAGAGGGCTCAACACACATCCTTGAGGAGAGCCAGTGCTGAGGGTTATGGTGGAAGAGGAGAAGTTGTGGATCATCACTGACTGAAGTCTGTTAGTTAAGAAGTCAAGGAACCAGTTGCAAATGGAGGGGCTTAGTCCTAGTGTTAGTAATTTGTCCATTAGGGTTTGGGGGATCATGATTTTGAAGGCAGATGTGAAGTCCACAAAGAGCATATGGGTGTATGAGTCCTTCTGTTCCAGGTGGGTGAGAGCAGTGTGGACCACAGAGGAGATGGTATCCTCTGTTGATTGGTTCTCACAGTATGCATACTCGAGGGTCCTTGTTGATGATGGTTGTTTTGATGTGGGTCATGAACAGTTTTTCGAAGCATTTAGCGACTATCGGGTGAGGGCCACTGGCCAACAGTCATTCAGAGCAGTCACTAGCTGTGTTTCCATCCATTTTAATTGCGAAATTTGAGCTACCTCGCAAATATGTAAATACAAATTAATGCAGATCAGAAGTGTTTCTCCATCTACTGGCTTGAAGCACTTCTTCCAAGCCGCGCACAGCGTCATTACGTCAGACGTCAGCGTCATTACGTCAGACGTCAGCGTCATTACGTCAGACGTCAGCGTCATTACGTCAGACGTCAGCACTGCGCATGTCTACAGTAAACAGGAAGTAGCAGTTGAAAACAGAACCCGGCCACACATCTCGTCAAAATGGAGAGAATATTTCAGGTATGTGTTGCTATCAGGCGAGTTGTATTTATTCTGTCATGCAAACTAGTTTTAGCGATGTTACATGTTGTCCGGAGCGGAAAAAGCTGAACGTCACGTGACGTGAATGTTCGCTACGTCAGAAATGAGTCGGAAAATGTGTTTCCATCTGTCGTTGTGCGCATCTGCTCATTTCCGAACATCCCAAAAACCACCTCAAGCGAGCGTATAAACTTTTTAGCGTATTTCAGGAAGTAACCTCGCATTTTGCCGTTTCCATTAAGCTTTTCTGCTGCGCTACTTCAAAATGCGCACCTAGAAACCTTGATGGAAACACGGCTACTGTAGAGCTTTTTTGGACTGGGATGATGGTGGTGTGGTCTTCAGGCAGACGGGATCTGTCTACAGGGCATGAGGTGTTAAAGATATTGGCCAGCACCTTGCAGAGCTGATCGGAACTTTCAACACTTTCCCAACACTTTTTTTTTGGATTATGGTATTTTGACCAAGGGTTAGGATTTCCAACTAAACGCAGAGATAGGACCACCAAACTCACAGATCTTGTTCTCCATAACTCCCTGACCGCAATTTATGAGATTCCTGTCCGTCCTACGTTCTCCCTATGAATTATGGGTATTTGTATTTGGACAAATTAGGGTTAGGATTTCCACCTAAACGCAGTGATAGGACCACCAAACTCACAGATCTTGTTCTCCATAACTCCCTGACCGCAATTTATGAGATTCCTGTCCGTCCTACGTTCTCCCTATGAATTATGGGTATTTGTATTTTAACAAATTGGGGTTAGGATTTCCAACTAAACGCAGTGATAGGACCACCAAACTCACAGATCTTGTTCTCCATAACCCCTTGCACACACACACACACACGCACATACACACACACACACACACACACACACACACAATATGCAAGTGTACAGTTAAATATACATATCCAGACAATATCCTACTCTAGGATTTTTCATGTATGGGTATCTGGAAAATATCCAATACTAGGATTTATTATGGATGGGTATCCAGAAGATATCCAATACTAGGATCTATCACAGATGGGTATGCGTGGGATATCCTGTACTAAGATCTGTTAAAGATGAGATCTCCCCGTATAGCACCAGAAACATATTGGATATGTGGCAGATACGTAAACTTGCATACTGTTGTATCTCCCCAGATATTAGGCCTTTTTGTATGGGTTTAACGGGCCCCGAATGGGTTTTCAGTGGGAACCAGATGGTAATGCCTTAGTCCTAAAGGAACAATTGGGACTTTCTCAACTAAGCAGAAGTGAACAAAATAAGATGAAAAATGTCTTTTGGTCAAGGTTCTTTAAAGGCTAATGTGAATTATTGTCAGTATTACTTTTTACCTCTGCTGAGTAAACATTTATTATGTGAATAGAATAGAACTTATTTAACAAAAAACTCAAACATAAAACATGCCCAAAACAAACTACTGTACAATAAATGCTCTTTTAAACAAAGAAATTTTAATGTTTTGCATAGTGTTGTTCAACATCTACAAAATTATTCAAGACAGCATTTCTGAAAATAATTTAAATTAGTTTTTACTTAAAAAAAAGACAAACACACACACCGGTTTGTTAGTTTTATATAGTCCCTCGTTTATCACAGGTGTTTGGGACCATGAGGTGCGCTGGACCATGCATATTGCTGGTGGGAACACGCCCACTAGCGATAAGTGAAAAACAGCAAAGTAGGATAGTTCAAGTTCAGTCAACTTTTGTCATGACACGTACCAGGTTGCAATCACACTCATCACCTGTTACTCCCAAACTCCCTTCTTAAATAAACAATTTAAATTTTAATACTACTATATATACAATATTTTACATAAACAACACATGCTGTATGGATTGTTTATTTAAAATATTGTATACAGTATGTAAATTTAAATTGTTTAGGAGGGAGTTTGGGAGTAACAGTATATATATATATATATATATATATATATATATATATATATATATATATACGGAAAATATCCTATACTAGGATTTTTCATGTATGGGTATCCAGACAATATCCAATACTAGGATCTGTCAGATGTGTATCTGGAAAATATCCAATACTTGGATTTAATATGTATGGATATCCAGAAAATATCCAATATTAGGATCTATCACAGATGTGTATACGGAAATTATCCAAATGCTAGGATTTTTTATGTATAGGTATCCAAAAAATATCCTATATGAGGATCTGTCAGATGTGTATCCGGAAAATGTCAAATACTACGATTTACTATGTATGGGTATCCAGAAAATATCGAACATTAGGATCTATCACAGATGTGTATCCGGAAAGTATCCAAATGCTAGGATTTTTTATGTATGGGTATCCAGACAATATCCAATACTAGGATCTGTCAGATGTGTATCCGGAAATATCCAAATGCTAGGATTTATTATGTATGGGTATCCAGAAAATATCTAATATGAGGATCTGTCAGATGTGTATCTGGAAAATGTCAAATACTAGGATTTACTATGTATAGGTATCCAGAAAATATCCAATATTAGGATCTATCACAGATGTGTATCCGGAAAGTATCCAAATGCTAGGATTTTTTAAGTATGGGTATCTAGACAATATCCAATACTAGGATCTGTCAGATGTATATCCGGAAAATATCCATATGCTAGGATTTATTATGTATGGGTATCCAGAAAATATCCTATATGAGGATCTGTCAGATGGGTATCCAGAAAATATCCAACATTAGGATCTATCACAGATGTGTATCCGGAAAATATCCAATGCTAGGATTTATTATGTATGGGTATCCAGAAAATATCCTATATGAGGATCTGTCAGATGGGTATCCAGAAAATATCCAACATTAGGATCTATCACAGATGTGTATCCGGAAAATATCCAATGCTAGGATTTATTATGTATGGGTATCCAGAAAATATCCTATATGAGGATCTGTCAGATGGGTATCCAAAAAATATCCAACATTAGGATCTATCACAGATGTGTATCCGGAAAATATCCAATGCTAGGATTTATTATGTATGGATATCCAGAAAATATGCAATATGAGGATCTGCCAGATGTGTATCCGGAAAATATACAATAATAGGATTTATTATGTATGGGTATCCAGAAAATATCAAATACTAGGATCTATCACAGATGTGTATCCCGAAAATATCCAATACTAGGATTTATTATGTATGAGTATCCACAAAATATCCAATACTAGGATCTATCACAGATTTGTATCTGGAAAATATCCAATGCTAGGATTTATTATGTTTGGGTATCCAAAAATATACAATACTAGGATCTATCACAGATACGTATATGGAAAATATCCAATAGTAGGATCTTTCACATATAGGTATCCAAAAAATATCCAATAGTAGGATCTTTCTCATATAGGTATCCAGAAAATATCCAATACTAGGATATCTCAAGTATGGGTATACATAAAATATTCTATACTAGGATCTATAGCAGATGTGTATCCAGAAAATATCCTATACTTGGATTGATCATGTATGAGTATCCAGAAAATATCCAGTGCTAGGATCTATCACGGATGGGTATACATGGGATATCCTGTACTAGGATCTGTTAAAGATGAGATCTTCCCGTATATCACCGGAAACATACTGGATATGTGGCAGATACATAGACTTGCATACTGTTGTATCTCCCCGGATATTAGGCCTTTTAGTGCAGTGTTGGCATGAACTCACGTGCATGCCAGTGCTCCAGCTGTGTCAGGAAGCCTATGAAACTGCCCCTCTGTGTCCCTCCCACCACACAGACGTGGCATATAAAGGAAAGCCAAGCTAGCTCTTGTCAAGTGCAGGACATGTTGGTGTCCTGCAGCTCCTTGTGCAGGACAAGAGACAGGAAGGGGACAAAATCTGGGACTGTCTGATCCAAATTGGGATGGTTGACATGTCTGATGTAAAACCACTCAGGAATGGCTTGGTCCATATTTGATCTAGTGCTGGATACACATTGGATTGTTTTTAACCAGCAGTTTGTTGTGTGTCTACATGATGACCTTACATACTCTATTTTTAAAACAATATTACTATATAATAATGTTATAGTGAAAGCTTCTGGCTGACTAGCCAAATATTTATAAATTATTCAAAGAATCACCCTGTATTTTAACATAATAAAAGTAAATCATGTGTGTTAGTTTTTGTACAAACTATCCTGCATAGCGTACATCTGAAATATAAACCATTTTGTTGGTGAGTACAAACCTGACACTGTCAAGTTTGACAGTTTTATCACATGTTAGTTATTAAATTTAAATGATGGTTTGACTAATATTAACTCATACATAACATCCTTTCATTATCTTTACCCACTTATTCCATTTTGGATCATGGGGGTCGCTGTTGCCCATGTCCAGCAATCACTGTGCGTGGGGCAGGGTACACCCTGGACAGGTCGCAAGTCCATCACAGTGCCACATAGAGACAAACAAAACAAAAAACCATTCACTCTCTCACTCACACCTAGGGACTATTTAGAGTTACCAATCAGACTAACATGCATGATTTTGGCCTGTTGGAGAAAACTGGAGTACCCGGAGAAAACTCACGCATACACAGAGAGAACATGCAAACTCTACGCAGAAACACCCCTGGACAGGGATTTGAACCTGGGCAACCAGCTCGCTGAGAGGCAGCAGCTCTACCAGTTGTACTACCATGCTGCCTTGTCTCAGACAAACAAAGACAAAAACATTTGAGGACATGCATTTATTCATGGTAATTATCTGAATCAGATATGAGATTTGACCAGTTGTCCTCTAGAAGGGACATCTTTGAGGCTTGACCTCCTGCTGGAAGCGACATTATCATGTTGTCATTACCAAGGAAATTTTGAAACTTTAGCACACACAAAAGCATTTTGTTGGTCGCAGCCTTCATCGTTTTCGTAATCTTCTCCTGTAAACAATAAAAAAAGATTCAAAATAACAGAAATTTGAAGTAATTATTCCCCTGTTTTCTTTAATCTGAAATTAATAATTAAAAACAAACTGTTAACAATGTAAGAACACCATGTTCTGTCTTCAATACAGAACCAAACAGGTGTCATAAAGAACAACCAGATAAAATCCTATAATACATTATTTCAGATAAAACGACCCACAAATTAAACCTAATTCTGTTGTTCACACTGGAAACATCTGTTTAATGAGCAGTTATCATCTTGTGTACCATTCCAATTAATATCCACGCAGTCCTCATTGTCCACCCTTGTTGTTTGGTTCCCCTTGACCCCAATGAGTGTAGGTGAAGTCGGAGCCATCGGGCCATGACCAATCACTGTTCTGTGAGAGGAAGTTTTCAAATATCACTTCTTTGTTTTCATGCAGACTTTGAAAAGATTTACAGAAAACTATTTCCACTAGTTAGACAGCTACACAAAATCCTCACGTTGTCCTTGGTGCCTCCAACCCAAGTTTGCGTGTTACTTCCAGATTCTTTCACAATGAGTCTCCTGATGAAGTAGTACTCTTTTTCATTACG
>JBBPBX010003186.1:0-11278 GCA_038048925.1 Garcialebias charrua | reverse complement strand
GGGGAGTGGACTGTGTTGTCTTTCCCATAATGCTTAGCAGTTTTTCAGTTTTCTAGCTGCACCATGAGTGAGAAGGACGTCTGTGATATAGACCTGCCTCTTGTGTGCTATTAAAGTTTGAGTGTTTCCTGTTGTGAGACCCAGAGTGTCTTCATTAGGTTTAACTCACACAATGTTAAGACGGCAGTCACAGAATATGATGGAACACAAGTGCTTTTTGAAACTGGATCGGAAATATCGGCAGGTTGGATCAGATAATTTGATAATTAAAATATGCTGATATCGGATACCGATACTGGATCGGATCGGCCCCATCCCTAACCAAAATAAGGTTTTTAATAATGTGACACTGTTGCATGAAATACAACCATTTATTTATCTGCAGTTAATTTGCTGTGCAATATGAATTATTAAAGACTCTACACTTTAGGTTTAGGAGAGAAGATTAAGAGTTCAAATGTATTCAGCTTAAATTTAAATTAAAACAACAAGTGTACATTTTGATTTATAAACTGTAGAAGTGTAAAGTTTGAGGGACTAGAAAGTTCCTTTTCAAAGACTTTTGTAAAGATTAAACATAATAAAAGTTGAACATTCTGTGGGAAAGTCTCTAAAAACTATAAAACTTAAACTGTGATTGTTAAAACTGTTAAAAATCTTAAAATGCCAGTTCAGACATATACAGTTCAACTTTGTGTGTCCTGTTTAAATGATGTTTCCACTCTGAAGTTTGTCTGAGATCAACATGTCTGGATTTGATTTGGTGTCACTCGTACAAATTGTTGCTACCAAAAGTCCTAACAAACTATTGCCAATGGAGCTGCACATCCTGATTTATATTTGACCTGGGTTTTTCTGAACTGTGGCAGGAATAGTTCACCAAACATCAGACAAACTGAAGAAGAAGGAACAAATGCTAAGAAGTTCTTCAGTGCTTCTACATTTATGTCTCTATTGATTTGAATCCAACAACAAACTTGGTTTAAAGAACATTTTGTGGAGCGTTTTGTTCAACACACTAAACATTTTGTGGTTTCATGGATGGACTAACACAAAAAAACTTGTTGTTCACAATGTCTGGTGCACTGTTTTAAAAACTTAACCAGAACAAAATAAGAAAAACACCAACCTGGTTGATTAGAACAAAGTACCTGTGGATGTAAAGAAGCACCGAGTCAGAAACAGAATTCAACCTGTTTGTTGTGAACATGAATGTTGATCACAAATGAAACACAAGGAGACGAGCACCAACAATATTTATGAAGAAAATTTCATTTAAGTAAGTTATGTCACTTGTTTTATTTTAAACATATTAAAAAGGTCCAATATGTTCTCTTCTGGTAAATATTATAATCTTATTACTTTTTTTATTTACTCCAAACCGTAACCCAGAAAAGCAACACTAAAGTGTATTATGTTTATTTTATTTATAAAAAAATGAATATTTTTGTAAACTTACTTTTCCTGTGATCCCCAATCCACAAATGAGCAACAATCCGAGCAGACCTGATGACATCTGTGCAAACATTAGAGTTAATTTACAGTTCAGACAGAAACTTAGAGTCAAAATTATTCACTCTGCAATATGAATAATTAATCATGAAACATGTTTTAAATGGACTGTCACTAAAAGTTTTAAATCTTCTAATACAGTAGAAACAATAAATTTAGATTCTGTGGTTTTTAACATTAACTTCATTTTAACACCAAGACTTTATATTTAAAGTCTTGTTACTATTATTATACACCAGATAAATATAATCAGGTGTAGAGTGACTTTTTTCTTTCTGTATTGATGAATAAAAACTGTCAGATTTGACCTTGTTGTGATGTTTGGTCCAAGCAGCAGTAGCAGCAGCAGCAGTAGCAGTAGCACTTGCTGAAAGAAGGATGCCTTTGAAAAGTGAACACAGTGTTTTTATACCTTTACACTGTTGGTGAACCTGTCAGTCAACTGATGGCATGTCATGAGATAAAGATTAATGCTGTAGGGGGAATTTGTTTGTGACCACCCCTCTCTCTCAGGTTGGAGCTGCTGAGGTTTGAATCAGTAATGGGAGTGATCGGGTGTGTCTGGAGGAATGGACACACTGGAGGACATTTCTACTCACTGGTTTTGTTAAGGAACCTCACATTTCCAGTTTTCTTTGTCTCTCCACCAGCAGGTCAGTGCAGCTGAAAATATTGGAGTGGAAATGCTGGTTTGGTTTTCCATGAGAGTTTAATTAAACTTTTCTGATAAAAGGATCTTGATTTTGATCTGGATTTTACAACAGTTTGGCATATTTAAATATTATATGCTGCTTATCTTGTGTCCACAAACCACAATGCCCTTTATATGTATTTGTTGCTTTTAGTCTACTGCAGAAAAAAACTCTTCTCTCCTAAAAGAACATATCAGCACAAGCATGGTCCATGGTATATCTGTGGTGCTGAGGCTGCTGAACGTATAAGACCACTGGGAGTTGAGTAAACCTTTGCATTGACTAGATGTTCTGATCTTTAGGACGAAAACATTCAGCATGAATGACCTATTTGGGTTTCACATGTATTACAGAAGGAAGATCCATAATGATGCACAGAAAGATTGTGTTGCGAGAGAGAGGAAAAAATAACTTATTTCATCACGTTACAAAAACAGTTATTTTTGTGAAAAGGTGAGATGGCTTTGAAACTTCATTATGTGATGAAGACATGACATCTGGTTTGTGTGCCCAAGGAAAATTTAATGCAACTGTGCGTGTAGTTTAAACACATAGCTAACCACAAAGAGTCTTTAAACTAAATGATTTAATCATGTTTTGAAACCTATACAAAGCAGATGCTTGTCACACATTCATTGTGTTGAGCTTCACATCAACCCAGCTGAGTTCTGCTACTTGCCTCTTCTGGCTTGCTTCATTTCTGAAAACTCTTGTCTGTGCAAGACGTGTCCAGCTCAGTGATTTATGAATGACCAGAGGCAGTTTAAAGATAAACTGGTTTGTGCATCCATTTCAGGGAATTGTTTTGTTGAAGAGCCTTGTCAAGATTCAAAAACACAAGCATCTTCAATAAGTGGTCTGGTTACAAGAGGGCCAAACTACAACAAAGAGCAATAATTTGTAAAATGAAATGTGTTGTTAAGACCTTCACACTAAATGATGAAGCCACCAATTTTCTCAATCTTGAGAAAAGTCATAACTCACCTGCTGGAATAAAGCTGTTGGTTTGGTTGTTCGAACAAGTACTGGTTCAAACAGTTGGACCCAGCTGTTGGATCAGAGATTAACTGTCACATTTTTCACAGACTGCTTCGTTAATACCTTTAGTTTGTAATAGTAAGTCAGTTAGAACTTCTAAAATGACAATAGTGGATGCTCATAGTTGTCAGCACCCGCTAGCCACAGAAGCTGTAGGAGGAGAAGGAGCAAGTCTCTGGTTAATAGAAAAAAAAAAATGCCTCCAAGTTCTTGTAAATTAGACTGGGTCTTGAGTTGCTGGTTTAATACTTGTTTTAATATCTCCTCTAGTTGATCTGTGTTCAGCTTGTGAGGAGGACGAAGCTTGTTCGCTCCTGGTCTCGTTCTGGGTTTTGTTTGGCTGGAGCATTTCTGTGATAAGCTCAGGGTATGTTTATGTTTATGTTTATTAAATTTGTTCATTTTTTCTACAAAAGAAACACAATACAAGACAATCCCATTAATGATACGTACACAATGTAAAAAAATGAAAGGTAGCAGAAAGAAGAATAAATCTTATTATATCTGCCCCTTTTTTCAAACAATCAGATTAAACAATAATAATCTTTCACCAGCAGTACAAAATGACTAACTCTTTCTAATTTTCTAATACTAATACTAATACATAACTAATAATTGATACAATACACATTATGCTAATTCATATATATTTTTTCAACAAATTCCTTTTGATCATTTTCTTAAATGTAAACAGTGACTTGGCATTTTTAACTACATTCTCCAAGCCATTCCATAATCTAATTCCCTGGATTGAGGTAGAACGTCCCTTCAAACTAGTTCTGAATTGTGGTTTTACAAACATCTCTGTCCCCTTAAGATTATAACAACTTTGTCTTTTAACAAAATTCATTTGGATATTTAAAGGTAATTCGTTATTCTGAGCCCTATACATAATTGATAAAATATTATAATCAACCAAATCATGGAACTTCAATAATTTCAGTTGATAAAATAATGTACTGGATGGATGACAGTAATGTTTTCTAGTGATAATTCTTACAGCTCTTTTCTGTAATACAAAAATAGGCTTTGTGATTGTTTTACACGCTTTCCCCCAAACATCAATACAATAGATTAAGTGTGGAACAATGATTGTGTTATACAACAAATACAGAGCTTTATCATTCAATAGGTCTCTGACTTTGTACAGTACTGCAATCGATTTAGCTATTTTTATTCTTACAGAATTTATGTGTTGTTTCCATGTCAGTTTGTCATCAATAATAACACCCAAAAACTTCACCTCACTCACTCTACAAATCTCAACACCCTCAATTTTGAGTGGAACATCAACAGTTTTCTTTTTATTACTGAATATCATGTAATTAGTTTTTTCTAGATTTAATGATAATTTATTGATTTTAAACCAAGTTTGTATTTTGGTAAATTCTGTCTTTATCAATTCCAACATTTGTTCTATATCTTCACCTAAACAGAAAAATGTGGTATCATCAGCAAAAAGTATACATTTAAGGAGTCCTGACACATTTACCAAGTCATTCACATATAAAATAAATAGCTTTGGTCCAAGCACAGAGCCCTGGGGAACTCCACATGTGATATTACAGAGGTCAGATCTTACATCATTTATTTGTACAAATTGTTTCCTATCTTTCAAATAGCTAGATACCCACTGTAATGCTGGTCCTCTAATACCATATTTGTTCAGTTTTTCAAGGAGAATGGTGTGATCAATAGTATCGAATGCTTTTTTTAAATCAACAAAAATACTGACACAATATTGTTTTTGATCGACAGCAGTAGTTATTTGTTCCATTAATTCCATGAGAGCCATTGATGTAGAGTTTTTAGCTCTGAACCCATATTGACTGTTGCTTAGAATATTTTGTTTGTCTATAAATTGATCTAGTCTGTTCACAAATAGTTTTTCAAGAATTTTAGAAAACTGTGGTAACAAGGATATAGGTCTATAATTGTTGAACACACATTTATCACCATTTTTAAAAAGAGGAACTACCTTAGCTACTTTCATATTATCTGGAAATATTCCTGTTGAAAATGATAAGTTACATATATATGTAAACGGCTCAATAACATGGCTCATTATATCCTTTACAAACATCATATCCATGTCCACCCAGTCCTTTGATCTCTTGTCTGTAAGATTTTTTACTACCTTCATTATTTCCTCTTTGTTAGTTCCATTTAGAAAAATACTGTTTGCACAGCCTGTAATTGAATGGCTCACATTATTATTTACTTTTGGTATTTTAGCTGCAAGGCTTGATCCAACATTCACAAAATATTGATTAAATCCATTGACAATTTCATTTTCATCATAAACTTCATCTTTTTCTTTTACAAAATATTTTGAAATACTAGTTTTTGCTTTATGATTCTTCATAACACTATTCATTACTCGCCATGTTGCTTTCATATCACCATTACTTTTATCTAATAATTTACTATAATATTCTTTCTTATGTTTCCTTATAATCCCTACTAATTTATTTTTATACTTTTTATATTTTTCTTCAGCGTTCTGACTTCGCAATTTCAAGAAACATGAATACAAATAATTCTTTTTTTTACAAGCATTTCTCAACCCTTTTGTCATCCATGGTTGGTCAACGATATTTCTCTTTGTATAATTTGTTTGTACACAATTTTTTTCATACAGAGTTTCCAAGATATTCATAAACTCATCATATGATTTGTTCACATCATCAACATACACTTCATTCCAGTCTTGTTTATCTAGATCCTCTTTTAATTTTTCCAAAACTTTTTTTGATGTGTTTATGATCTTTTTCTTCGTTGTAACTGCTTTTGTGATACTTTGATCATTTTTATAGATTGTGAAAACTGGTAAATGATCACTTAAGTCGGTCGTTAAAATACCACCTATCACCTCTCCGTTTGTTATATTTGTGAAAATATTATCAATTATTGTGGCACTATGAGTTGTAATTCTTGTTGGCTTGGATATCAACGGATACATATTTAAACTGTACATTGAATTTATAAATGTACTGATGTTATTTGAATCTGTTTTATTTCCCATATCAATGTTAAAGTCTCCACACAAAAAAACTTTTTTATTAAAACTCTTCTCCAATAGCTCCAAGATTTTATCAGTGAATATTTCTATATTTGATCCTGGTGATCTATATACACAACTTATTATTATGTTTTTATCATTTTTGTTTATTATTTCTATTGTTATCATTTCCATAATATTATCAACTATTATTGACATTTCATTATTTAATTTACATTTTATTTCATTCATTACATATAGAGCGACACCACCACCTCTTTTATTATTTCTGTTCATGTGAAATAATTCATACCCTTCGATGTGAATATTACTTGTGTTATCATCATTGAGCCATGTCTCTGACAGTGCTATTATCGTAAAAGTTCTATTTAACTGTTTTAAGTAATCTGTTATTTTGGATATATTTGCATTTATACTTCTGCTGTTAAAGTGAATAATAGAGAGAACTCCATTTGTTATATTGATGTCATTAAATTGCTCTTCATTGTAGTATTCGCTATCTTTTATTACTGGAAAAAAGTTAGCATCAATAACATCATTAACATTATATATTTTAGGTTCTGAGTCTTCGTATGTTGTCATGTTTTAATGTATTTGTTCATTTCAGTTGTTTCATTGATTTGTAATTTGTCCTCCCCTGAGCTCGTCTAGATCCTTCAGTTCTTTTATCATTTTAGGGTTAGCCCCTTCATGTGTTTTGATAAAGATGTTTCCATTTCTTGTCCATGTTGATGCTATTTTGTTTTGGTTTTTTAGCCACCTTGCTTCCTTTGCAATTTTTCCATTTTTTTTGTTAGATGTTCATTTATGTACACTTTTGTTCCCTTCAGTAGCTTTGATTTACTAATTACGTAGTTTCTGAACTTCCTGCTAACGAACTCGACGACTACCGACGGTTTGGAATTTGGTGATTTACTGGGCAGGGTGTAACAGAACGAAATGTCCTCATATTTTATGTCATAGTAACTGTCCCATAAAAAATTAACTACAGTCTCCTCCAGAGTCTCTAGTTCTTCCTGTGGTGCATCCTCAGTTGGGCCAGTGTTATTGAGAGCTTGTTTAAATGTCCGACACTTACTAACATCAAGTCCTGTGATCACCACGTTGTTTTTTTTGTGTATTTTTCCATGTCATCTATTTTTTTTTCCAGTTCAGCTATTTTATTGTCTTTGCTAATTATCAGATCTTTCAGTTGTCTTATTTCATCAACCAGACCGGCCTGTGAATCAATTTTTGCTGATAATTTTGATTTTTTCACTTATAGAGTTTAGTGATTTTTTAAAGTCTTGCATTTCTGTTGAGTTGTTTCCCTCCGACTCTGGTGATTTTTGTCCTTTACTTTTCGTCATACTTACAGAGTTTGTAGTCTAGTGGTAGCAGGTCTCTGGTTGATAGTTTGTTTACTGAACCATGTGGCCCTTCCACGAGGCTCACAGGCCTAACGATGGTGGCTGTGGCCCAGTGCCCTGATCAGCAGTTAGTTCAGAACTCACGGTCTCAGTAGTCTGCAGCAATCAGATCTGTTTTCCGAAGAGGTTGGCTCACTAGCCTGGCTTAGACGACGGTCCTCCGGTTTGCACACGGTGTTGGGCCTCCTACAGTTGCAGCAGCTCCGGTGTTATTAGAACAGAACTCACGGTTTCAGCAGCCTGCAGCAATCAGCTCCATCATCCGAAGAGGCTTTGCTCACTAGATCCGATGCAGCCCAGTCAGCACAGCACGCAGCTCCAATAGCCTCAGGCGCAGCTCCGACACCAGCCCGGTCCCAGGCGGTGGTCCCCTGGCTCGCCCACGGCGCTCGGCCCAGCTCGAAGCCCCAGGTGGCGTCCACGGCTCCCGGCCCACTCGTGGCGTCTGGTCCAGCTCAAAGCCCCAGGTGGCGTTCACGGCTCTCGACCCACTCGCGTTAGCTTTTATCAGCAGCACATGGCTAGCGTTAGCTTGTAGCCTGTAGTCTCCACTCCTAGCTTTGTTGTTTTCTTTCGCTGCAACAAAGCACCTCCAGCGTGCCGGCCCGCGTTTCTTCGTAACAACCAGCGTATTTTTCCGGTTTATTTGTTAACGAAGCCCGCAGCTCCGCAGCTACGGCACCCGGTTACGGTGACCCAGCTCGGTTAGCTTTGATTAGCCCGGTTTGTAGCTACGCTAGGCTAACTCTCGGCAAAAACTCACGGACACGTTGGCTTGTAGATTCATAATTCTGGATCGCATGTTCCAGTCCAATTTCCGCCGCTTTTTCAGCACTCCTCTCTGCACATCCAGCGCAAAAAAACTGCGAGTATAAGCTCTCCAAATACTCCTTTGGAGGTAGTACTGGCAAGAGCCCGACTAAAAGCGTCCTCTCTGCTCAGCCGCCATCTGCTCCTGTGAGTATCTGTGGTATCCATTTGGTAACGAGACCCAGAATGAGACAAGACTCATATGGAAAAAGGTAATAGTGTTTATTATTTACAGTGGCAATTATTTACATATGTACAGGTAGTAGAAGGTCAGGAGGGCTTGGCCAGGAGGCAATAGAGAATATTGATGCTTTGTTTGTTTGTCCTAATAGATGGATTTGGTGGGCGGGCGTTGTGGAAAATCCAAAGGTTCCAGTGGGGGTAGGCAAAAACAAGGCAGGCAAGTGGCTGGATGGCAAGACTCGAGGCACGAGGAGCAGGACCCAAGAGAACCAGGGCAGGACCAAAAACTGTCAGGAGGACTGTAGGCACACAAAGACAAGGTACGCACTTCAATCATTAAATCACAATACTGACCAGAAGCATATGTACCAGAAGTGGAATCAATGCTCCAGTGAAGAGTAGGACTTGACTGCAGCCTTATGTCATGGTGGAGCTCGTCAGGTGGATGGCCGTCAGCTGGGGATAATTGGCGGCCATCTTGGAGCTGCAGCAAGTGCTACTCTTACACAGATATCTTCAAGATAGAGATGGGACTGCACCAAGGATCGTCTCTGAACCCCTTCTTGTTTAATCTGGTGATGAACCAACTAAAAGATGAGGTCAGACAGAAAGAAGAGGAATGCATGTCATTTGTGTCTGTGTGTGAATCGGTGGGATGCAGGTAGAATAATTAGGCTACAAGGAGCAGAGGTCACAAAAGTGCAGGACTTCAGGGACTTGGGGTCCACTATCCAGGATAACAGGAAGTGTGGTAAAGAGGTGAAAAAACATTCAGGCAGGATGGAGTGAATGGAAACGATTCTGCTGTGATTTGTGACAAAAAGGTGTCAGCTAATGACAAAGGAAAAGTTTATAAGACTGTAGTGAGACCAGCTGTATTGTATGATTTTGTGACAGAGAGATAGACAAAAAGACAGGAGACAGAACTGGAAGTGTCAGAAATGATGATGTTGAGGTTCTCAGGAGAGACAAGGATGGATAAGATTAGGAATAAGATCATCAGAGGTACAGCACATGTTGAACAACTAGGAAATAAAGTTAGAGAGGTGTTCGGGATTTTTGGGTCGAAGGTTATACTATAGAATTTTTCATTACGATGGCTGAGAATGTTAACTCTGCCCATGAATTATATGTTTGGGTTAGCAGAGAGAACTGGATGAGGAGCTGGGTGAGGCTGCAGCATGGAGCTCTCACTCCAAGGTTGCCTCTGAGTCTGTGAGCTCGGCTGAACTGATAAGGTATAAAAACAAGCTTTTACAACTGCCCGTGGCAGATTCTGGTGACCGGGCTTCATGCATTCCTGTACATGTGTAACCTGTCCTGAAAATCTGTCCTTGCAAGTAAAATCTGGTTAAAATATTTGCCTGCTGTCGAGTGTGGCCCCTTTAGAGAAAGTGAGATAAAGCGAGAATAGTTTTCTCCAACAACAAACATTCAGAATGCAAAGAGACTAAAACTCAGACAAACCTGTTGATCTTGCTTTTTTGCTCAATTTTACTTCTCCATAACTTACAAACCTGGATCCAAGAACATTAAACCAGATGCTCTGTCTCGTCAATTCTCTGATAACTCTGAGCATCATTACATTCTCCTGTCTCATCTGCACCCTTACATGGTCCATTGAAGAGGATATTCATCATGTCCAGATGTCTGAAACTGACACAGATTCTAGTCCTGTTGGAAGGCTGTTCATTCCAAGGCCAGGAAGATTCAAGGTCGTAAAAAGGTTACACACAAAAAAATTGCATGCCATCTTGTATTAACCACAAGGTCTCATTTCGATATTTCTTGTGGTCCACCATGAATTAGGATATTAAGGGGTTTGTTGCTGCCTGTTCCATCTGTGCCTTTAACAAAAACAAGAGCAAACCTCCCTCGGGTCTACAACCACTCCTAGCTATTCCCAGACGCACATAGTTTCACATCTCCCTAGACTTCAACACCAGTCTACCTCTGTCTGAGGGTAACACAGTTATTCTTACTGACAGATTTTCCAAGGCTGCTCATTTCTTACCATTGGTTAAGTTCCCCTCATTTTTGAGACTGCCAGTTCCATATACAACATGCGTTTAGAGTTCATGGAAATCCTATCTTCAATGGATCTGGCCGAGGACCCCAATTAATTTCTGAACTGTGCAAGACCTTCTGCAATACCTTGGGGGGCCTTGTCCAGCTTGACTTTTACAGGTTTTCTGTAGGGTTTCTGGGGTATGGTCCTGCATGTTGTGTTTTTCCCTCATGTTTACCAGTCCCTTGTCAGCATTTCTCCTCCTGTGTTCCAGCACTGTCGCACCTGTGTCTGATCCTAATCGTCGCAGGTGCCTTTCATTTTACCTTGTTAGTGTCTGTACATATTCAGCCCCTTGGTTTCTTGTCAGTGTCTTTGGATTGTCCTTGTCCTTATGGCTTCATGCTCTGTACCCTGGTGTGTCCTAATTTAAAGTAAGTCTGCCGCCCTGACAGCTCTTTGTTTTGTTTATTCATATTAAACAGTTTTACTTATTTTACTGGAGCCTCTTTGTCTTCCTGCACGTGGGTTCTAACACTCAGACGCAGATCATGATAGAATCCCAGAGCTCATGTTTTAACTATAAATCATTTTGCACTACATA
>JBBPBX010003185.1:70966-84329 GCA_038048925.1 Garcialebias charrua | reverse complement strand
CAGCAATCAGATGTTTTCACCAAGGTTTCCAAGTGCTTCTAAAACCAGATTGATGCAAAACGATCGAGGCCTCTGTGAGGAGTTGCGTTGATTAACCAGAATAAAACAGACATATAAACAAGCGGAGTACTGTAGTTTGAATCGAGGAGCTTCAAGTCAAATTGCAGCTGTTGTCATTTTTTTGTTGTTGCAAAGACTATGTACTAAATGTGCACATGAATCAATAATTACTCCCCAACATAACATTCAGGTGATAGTGTAATTGCTTGTGCATGGGTGTTTGTCTGTTACTTTGTAGCAACATTTCTTATGAACCAGTGGAGAAAGTTTGAAGAAGCTCACAGTGAATAAATGTTGGATGCTCTATCACTGGTTTGCTTTTGGAGTCAACTTGATTCAAGATGGCTGCCACAGCTAATCAACCTAAAAAAAAATCAGACATTTTTTTAAAGTTACTGAGTTATGATGTAATTGGGTGTGAATGTAACTGGGAGTCGTCCCCATCACATATTCTAAGCCCTAACAAATTACATTTTGAGCTTTGATAAAAATTTCACAATTCAACTCTGCCTGTCTGTTAGCAAAATATCTCATACTGTAAACTGTTGGACACATTTTAATTCAAATTTTGGGAAGTAAGCACTGGATGTTCATCTTCAACTCAATAACATTAGAACTTCACATATTCAAAATGCCTGCCACAGCTAATCAATATAAGTCAACATAAAAATGTCCATTATTCAGTCAGTTTAGTAGATATTAGGCTAAAATGTGGTAGTAGTAGCTAAGAAAAACACAATACAGTACCAAATTTTATAAAGGGCCTACCATATCGATGGAATTTCTCCATTCTTCTCAATTTTCTGTTCTGGTCCCCTCTGTCTGCTCCAAATGCATTTAGAAACAGAATATCTCCACTGTTGGTGTCAGTAGGTTTCAACGCCGCTATTCCAGCTCAGTAAATAAGTCATTTACATTATTTATTAGGAGGAACTACTTTGTGGGGCAAATTACCTTTTTTTCGGTGGGACTTCACCACACGTGTCCCTATGGATCGTCCAGCACTGCAGCTGCATAACGGAAATGTGTGTTTTAGATCAAGTTCCTGACTGAAAGAGAAAAAAGATGATCAAAGGTCCAGAACAGAGAGAGACTGTCCCTGCCATCTTTTTATAAAAACATGATAAGTTAAAGCAAGTGCTGCATTAATCACAAAGGTAAAGGAGCCTCCTTGCATCTAACAGGTGTCTAAACAAATTCAGCACCATCAGAGTGCTGTTTTCAGCCCTGCTGATAGCTTTGATTTACCAAAACGAGCCCGCTTTGAGCACTTTCACTGTGTTTATGTTAATGTAGTTCGATGTGATGAGGTGGAGCTTTGTTTCCTTTGAACAGGAGAGCTCTTGGCTGCACACACCGGTCATTTTCATATCACACATCACCTGCTCTTTTGATCTGTGGACAGTGCCCGACTGTGACGGGTCAGAGACGCCTGACGCTGGTCAAAGCTACAGCAGCTGCTCATGATTACGTCTAAGTTAGTTGTTTAGCAGCTTTTTTAAAGCGTGTAGAAAGATTTCAGTCTTTCCAGTGTTAGTCTGTCCGTTTGGAGGATTTGAGTTACATCACTCACCATTACCCACTCTAGATTACCGTATTCGTCGTTGTAAAATATGCACCGGTGTTTAATACGCTTTGTCCAATTATTAACAATGAACAAGAAAAAACGTAAACAATACGCTTCGGTGTTTAATACGCGTCATCACCACGCGACGCGTCAGCGCCTCGTTTGCCTTAATCAAGATGGCGGCGACAGAAGCAAGCGAGTACGAAGATCTTCACAAGGAAACACGGTAAAACAATTATTTCTTTGCGAGAAAAAATATATTTCTTAGCTGACTTTATAGCAGACGTGCTTCTGAGCTTAACGAAATGTTCAAATCAGCTGGATTAAAAAAAAAAGTTCGCCGAATTTTTAGCAGGCAGTTCGGACCGGACGCTTTGTTTCTTTAAATTTAGCTAAATAAACGCTTAAAAAATATATTTCTTACCTGACTATAGCCAAAAATGAAAAACGAAGAATCAGAGCGAAAAATGGGTCTAAAAATATGGGGAAAAAATCCATAAATAATACTCTTCGGTGTTTAATACGCAGGACATTCAAATGAGCAAAAATACAGCGTATTATAGACCGGTTTTTACGGTAAGTGTTTTCGCCACCTCTTCGAAAAACTCAGACCTACAAAATAAGGGCATCCCGTGTGGTGTAAAAGTGTGTTACTAAGTGCCATGAATGAAATAAGATTAAATTCCAGAACTAGACACTGATTCCAAAATCTTGGTCATGGGTGAGGTCACATATGTACTGTAGTTTCCATCTGCAAAGTCGCTGCATCATGAAGATGCTGAACTTCAGTTACCTCAGTATAAATCACTGTCTCATCAGAATTATAGCAAGAAAACATTACTGCCATCCATCAAATGTTTTGTTTTACGAATTGAAGTTGTTGAAGTTTTATGATTTGGTTGACTATAATATTCTTTTAGTATTATACAAAGCTCAGAATTTCAATTTACCCTTAAATATCCAAATGCTTTTTGTAAAAAGGACTAGTACTTATAATCTCAAGGGAACAGATCTTTTTGTTATGCCACAACACAGAACCAGTTTAAAGAGTAGGTCTACTTTAGTACAAGGAATAAGACTGTGGAATGGTTTGGAACCTGATATTAAAATTGCAAAATCAATATCTATATTTAAGAAAATGATTAAAATAAAATTTTTGAACAAATATTCATAAATTAGATCATATATACTACTATATATGGTATTATGTAAGAAATCATTTATAATCTTATTTTTTGTGATTGCTGTTTGAATTGATTGTATGAATTAATTTTGTTGAAGAAGGGGCAGATATAACAAGATTTTTTTCTTCTTCTGCCTCCTTTCCTTTCATGTATTTTTGTTTTTATTTTGTGTTTTTTTTGTAAACAGTATTCTTGTGTTTTAAAATTTTGAAATGAATAAATTGCTTGATTGATTGATTGATTGATTGATCAGCATACTAGGTCAACCTTTATACTTTTAAAACCAGAGTCAGCACATTTAAACAATATTATAAAAAATACAACTGTTTCATTCAAAGGCCACTGAACAACAGCTTATATTGCAGACACTGCCAAAGGACAGACAGCAGCAATAACGGAAACTTCACATCTATAATTAACAGTAAAACTGAACATTTCAGACATGCACACAGACACATAAAACATTAGGTTAGTTAATACGAGGATATTATGGTTACAGTAGAAGTCCAAATTTTACCAGTAAACATGAAATTGACTATAAAGTAGATTAAGGAAATTGCCTACATGAACACAGCAACATCCATTCATCCATCCATACAGCCATCCATCCATCTGTCTGTCCATCCATCCATCTGATCCGGTGACACTTCTCACTGAGAGATGGCAGCTCTACCATCGGCAACACAGTGGCCCCACAAGGATGTGTGCTGAGCCCCCTTCTATTCACCCTGCTAACACACGACTGCACACCATCGTACAGCTCCAACCACTTCATCAAGTTTGCGGACGACACAACAGTGGTGGGTCTCATCAGCAACAACGATGAGACGGACTACAGGAACGAGGTGAGCCGCCTGGCCTTGTGGTGCGGACACAACAATCTCACTCTCAACGTGGAGAAGACAAAGGAGATTGTTGTGGACTTCAGGAAGAGGGATGCCCAACATGCCCCTCTGACCATCAACAGCACCGCAGTGGAGAGAGTAGACAGCACCAAGTTCCTGGGAGTGCACGTCTCAAAGGACCTGTCCTGGAGCAGGAACACTGCAGCACTGGCAAAGAAGGCTCACCAGCGTCTCTACTTTCTCCGCAAGCTGAAAAGGGCTGGAGCTTCAACCCCCATCATGTGCACCTTCTACAGAGGTGCCATAGAAAGTGTCCTGACCAGCTGCATCACTGTGTGGTTTGGTGCATGTACTGCATCCTGCCGCAAGAGCCTCCAGCGCATTGTGAGAGCAGCTGAGAAGATCGTGGGCACCTCCTTGCCCTCACTGCAGGACTTACACAGCAAACGCCTCACTCGGAAAGCCCACTGCATGGCAGGTGATCCCACACACCCACTACACAGCTGCTTCAGACTGCTGCCATCAGGGAGGAGACTGAGGAGTCTCCAGGCTCGAACCAGCAGACTGAGAGACAGCTCTGTTCATCAGGCAGTCAGGATGCTAAACACTCTGCCTGCTCTGCCTCCCCTCCCATTTGAACTGCCTTAACACTAAAACTTTCTCACATATTATCACTCAACACAAAGTTTTTAACACTGGACTCTGTGTCATCAAACGGGTTATTCACTAAACTCTCGGTCATGTGCTCATACAGTTTGCACTACTTCTCATACTTGCACTAATGTTTGTATTACATCACTGCCTATAATCATAATACTGTTTACATTCTCTGTTTACATTTATTAATACTGTTTACTTTTATTACTACTGCTTACATGTAATTACTACTGTTTACATTTACACTACTCTAATATCTACACCACTGCTGGTACATATACAGTGTGCTCTGAACGGTCTTATTTAGGGATGCCCAATGTGCCTTACTGCATATGCCACTTTTTGCCTCTATAACAACATCAACTACTACCTCATACATATACTGTGTACATTGACTCATACGCTGCTTTGCCACTTTGCAAATGTCAATGCTAGAAACCTTTAGTTTATTTTAGTTATACTTTTTATACTCTTTTTTTATACTAGTATGCAAAAACTCAGGACAGTATTATGTTCATTAAATGTTTAATGTTTTAGTTTTAGAGTTGGTGTAAATTTTCATACTCTTATACCACTATGCAAAAAACTCAGGACAGTGTTAGGTTTACTATTTTATGCTTATGTCTATTATTATATGTTTCAGTGTTTCAATGTTTAGATGTTTACTGTTGCACCGAGGGACTGAGAGAAACGCAATTTCGGTCCTGTGTATGTCCTGCACTGTACATATTGCAGATCTGACAATAAAGTTGACTTTGACTTTGACTGTGGTGGCTGTGGCTGAGTGGTTAGAACAGTCATACCCCAATGAAGAGTTGGGGGTTTGATTCCACATGCCGAAATGTCCCAGGGCAAGACACTGAACCTCTCATTGCCTCAGATGTGTGTTCTATCGTTGTGTGAATGTGATAAAGCTCTGATTATGGATCTAGTAGAGTGCTGTATGAATGGGTAAATGAGGACACAGATTGTAAAGAGCTTTGAGTATCTTGATAAGATAGAAAGGCGCTACAGTTTATCATATATCCACATAACTCACTGGGATTTATATTCACCTAATATGAAATATTGATAGGATCTTCTGGATTTTTCAGTGGGGTTCTTTTGAAAAACAATAAAATGACAAATCTTTCATGTCTGAATGATAAGAACATTGTGCAGCAGCACAACAAGCCACTGTCTCATTTATCTTCATCTCTGTAGAGTTGATCCATGATTGATGTTTGGACATGGTGGCGTCACTCCCGTCCTGTCACTGACGTTACTGAAGGGATGTTTCCACAAATTCTTCAAACTTTGGTCCAGACACAGGTATTTCACTGGATGGCCTGAGGTTTGAATGGCTTGGACCCACCAAACCACCAAACCAGCGTCCCTGTGTAGCTGACATGTTGATTGGTATGAACCAAGGGTTTTTATCCAAACATAAACTACAGATACACTTGGACTGATGTTAGTGCGGTCAGGAGCAGATGGACAACAGGTGCGTGTGGCACAGTTTACAGGTTAATTGAGATAAAGGTGGTTGGACAGGAGACACACCACTGAATGCCCATTACTTGACCTGTGATGATGATCGTACAAACCTTCATGACGCCTTGCAGGAGGAAACCTCACAAATTCTGTCAATCCTGACTTTATAAGCATAAATCATCAGGAGGTTAATGAGTCGTTCAGTGTGAAGTTGGTGGTCTACATGGCCACGCTGAACCCACCTCTTGATCACCGTGTTGTTTATCTTCACATGCTTCTCATTTTTATTGCTAATATTCATTATTTATGTTTCATTAAACATACAGTGAACTGTTTCCCGGTCTGTTTATGGGTTTGGGTCCTTTGAACCTATTTGTTCAGATTTCCAGGCCCATTTAGAGTACAAAGTAAAATAAGATTTTTCCCTGTCTGACTTCTACTGAACAAACACTTAAGTCCTCAAAAATGTCATGTACATATATTATTTAACGTTTTAAAATAAAAAGCATTAGAAGCACCTTATCTACAACACAGCTGGACAGCTCAGAAGTCATTTTCAAGGAGAAGCACCGACACATCTCTGCCAACAACAGTTTATAGAAAATAAAACCAGACATTTTTCATGTTCCTTTTAAAACACAGTGTGATCAGCGGCTGCTGCGGAGCGTTTCCCAACAACTCTGCAGCTATTTTTCTGAATGTCGCTGACACTCAAGCTCTTGTGAGTCTATTTTTCTTGAGTGTAGCAGTAAAACCTCCATTTATGCCCTGGATAGGAAACCAGTACTTTTTATAGCACTCTGTCCGCCCTCGTTTCTATTTTTATCTTTATTAGAGCAGAAAATTGTTTCACTTGCGTCTCTATGATGATTTAAAAAGTACTCCTCACTCAGCTGTAATTTACCCTGATAATAAAACCCATCTGCTCAGATGGCACCATGCTCCATCTCGTTGTTGCTACTGTCACCCTGACGGGTGTGAGAGTCAGGTGGGATGTGTGTGTTTAGTAACACGCAGCGTTTTGTTTTGGGGGTTTTGTGTTGGACATGTTGGAGAGAATCCAGAAAGAGTGTGAGATCAGTGCAGCTGTCTGATTTATTTGTTGTGATGAGCAATAAGCTAACAGCTCCCGGTGGCTGTCAGCTGAGGATGCTGATGGTCTGATGGATTTGTCAGTCTGTTTTGAGAAGATTCAGGCGAAACAGAGGAAAAAAATAACCTCAAACCCCAAGAGGAAGAAAGTGAGATGAACACAGAGACAAGCAGAATGAATGTTTTGACAGTGAAGCACATCAGGCTATTTTTTTCTAATTTTATTGGATAATTTTCTACAAACTAGTGCACTGGAACCAAGACTTTCAAAGATCTTATTAATACCCTGATGCATGCTCAATAATCCAGGTAGAAAAAATCTAAAAAATCTAAGTCTGGTCCTCTGGACATTCAAAAACAAAACAAAACAAAGCAAAAAAATAAATAAATTGTAGAAACGTTTCGTCTTTCGTCCGAAAGACTTCCTCAGTCTGAGCTGCTGTATTCAGCTCAGTCTTATAAATAGCACCCTCTCACAGTGGATCAACCAGTTGGCTGATGACAGCCGAAACCAGCTGCTCACATGATCAAGGAGGACCATAAGCCTAATGATGGATCGTTAGCACCCTGATGGTTGTTTGCTATTCACAGAGGGCTGAGTGATAGAATAGAATAGAATAGAATATATCTTTATTGGCATATTTGCACCAAGGTACAAAGTTTTGCAATTGGCGCGCGCACCATCCGAAGAGGGACGTACGCACGGAAGCCGCAGCAGTATAAAACCGCGCCACCAACAATCAGATATGAAAAAGGAACATACATTCGGGTAATCAGTGGTATTCAAAAAAGAATCTATCACAATTTGTCTTAGGACACTCCATGATAGAGTCTAAAAAAACTCTACCAGCTTTAGCACGGACACTAGCAATAACAGCATTGTAGGGGGACAGTTGAACCCGGAGGCCTCCACCTCTGTTTAATGATGGACGGTTTCTTTTCACAAAGATGGCCTCCTTTATTAATTATTCTTATTATCTTATTATCCTTATTAATAATTATTGATGATGCTTAAAATCCAACTTGATTAGTTAACAAGTCAAATACAGAATGGTGGCGCAAATTTCACAAACAACTTTTGATAATATGTTTAGTCTAAATAAATTAAAATAATGTACGCTAAATTCAAACATTTTAGTTATTTAAAACATTTTTTTTTTTAAATGAATGAGAAATGTTTACATTTATCCACCATATTTTCATGATGAATGTTGTGAGTAGCAGAACTGATGGGGATTTCTGTGTTTATATGTGGGTTGAGCAGGAATTACCGAAGATTTGAAATCTAGTTATAATGGCAAAGGGAAAAAATAAGAATGCAACCAATAGCTGAACACCTACCATAATAACATGTCACACACTCACCCCGTGTTAAACTTCTGCACTTGTAAAAGTACATAAATTAAAATGAATTAGCAGCAGCACGTCTGTGTAAGTAAAGAAACCATCCATCCATCCATGCATCCATCGATGCATCCGTCCGTCCGTCTGTCCATCCATCCATCCATCCATCCATCCATTATCTTTACCTGCTTCTTCCTTTTCAGGTCACAGGGGTCATTGGTGCACATGTCCAGCCACCACTGTCCAAGAGGTGGGGGACACCCTGGACAGGTCTCCAGTCCATCACAGGGACACATAGAGACAAACAACCATTCACACATTTATTTATTGCATAATGTACAGTATTGTGCCATACAAATGATCAAATATGTAATCCATAAGAGTATTTCAGTAAGTGAATAATACTGAATCAAAAGTGCTCCGAATATTTCTACAAAGTATTTCTATTTCTATTTTGGCAATAGAGATTTAATTCAAACATCTAACTTTACTTTCTTTTAACCAGATAAATAACAATGAGATCAATATCTCTTGCACAAGGGTGACCTGGCAAATAGATCAATAGCACACATCAAAAAACAATGATTGAAAACGAGGAGCAATATAGGATCGAACAGTTGTTGTACGAGCACAGATGTTTACAGGACGATGCAGGAACGTGGCAAAAACTAAGACAAGCAAACTAAAGGTAATGGTTAAAACATAGGCAACGTCTTAATCTCCTTTAATAAGAAATCATTTATAGAATGCAACAAAAACTAATACCTTCAATGGTTTACAGTTATAAATTAATATTTTTGTGTCTGTTTTAACTATAAAATTGAAGTCAGTCTGAGCTGATAAGTAATATACCTAACACATGAAGCAAATTTGAAGGTGAAGTTACAAGTCACTCTTTAAGAATATATTTTTTATTATACTTGGGTTGAAATAATTGTAGAATATTATGGCTTTAGGGAGTTAAATCTAATCAATACAACATAAACAAATCCTAAAAGACTGTTTAAGATTTAGCCTTTAACCTATCAATGTTTACTGGCAATCACTAAAAAAAGAGTATAATTATATTATTGTGTTGTTCCTCGGATGAAATTACATTATTTCTTGAAAAAACAGAAAAATATGAACAACATTTGATCATATGAATGGTGTTTGTTTTCACTTCTCATTAGGCCTGTTGCAATAAACAATAAATCTATTAATCACATGATAAATGAAAATGATCAACCTCATTTTCATTTATCGCCTTTATTGTTTCTTTGTGTCTCTCTCTTTCTACGGAAGACACTGGATGACAAATACTGTACTCAACTCCGGTGCTCTTCACTGACCACTTCCTTTCTCTTTTCTCTTCAAAATCTGTTTTAACAGTCCAAAATCACATTTTTGGATTGTTAAAAGCAGCTAAGCTGAAAAGCTAAGCTACGAGCTATGGTCGACCTCGGGAATAAACCTCTATCTTGTCAAAGCTCCAAACTTCACAGTTGAAACCTGTGCCTTTATGTAAAAAGTTGTTTTTCTCTGCAAAAAGAAGCTGAGAACTTGTTTACTGATTTTTTTATTAAAAGCTTTTTATGAAAAATGTTATGTTAAAGAGCTCAAATCACTGAGCGTACGCCATGTCAGCCCATGTCACGTCAAGGGGCCTCCCTCCCATTTTTCTAAAAGAGACACACTGCTCAACTATCCAGCCTTTGGTTTAAACCAGGGGTGCTCATTACGTAGATTGCGATCTACTGGTAGATCTCTGAGGTAGTACTGGTAGATCGCAGCATGACATAAAAAAAACAATTGTCAGCCTATCAAACATCCCATGGGCGTACCCAGGATTTTATGAGGGGTGGTTCGTTTAAAGTAAAAGTGGACTTGGAAAGAGCAACACGCCTCTGTGGTTCGCTGGAAGCACGTCGGGTTGCCCCGACAAATTTTATCTCAACTCGGGTTTGATCCTCACTTGGTTGAACTTATTTTACGTTTGTCTTTTATTGGATTAAAAAAAGGAGTTTGTGTTAACCACAGGCACATTAAGTCTTTAAAATTTAAACAGTCTTATACTGCCATCAGGTGGTCAACAAAGGTACTACACGCCAAACAAATCAACATTTCTTCTAAAATTTGACAAGTAATTTTTGTTAAATTTTAAACAATATTATAGTTTATCGCAATAATTTCTGAGACAATTAATCACCCAGAAAAATTTGTTATGGTGACAGGCCTTCTTGTCATACTGAAATTTTTATCCTTGTTTTTCACATAAGAGTTTGTGATTGGGAGGTCGCCAGTTTGAATAACCTGAAATTTGGGTAGAAAATGTAAAGCACCCACTTCTGCCTCCACCACTCTTATTTGCCCTCCTCTGGACCCTTGAGCAAGGCCCTCTGCTCCAAACATGTGAGCTGTAATAGCTCAGTGGTCGATGGTTGCGTCACGAAGGACATTCGGTGTAAAAACAATGGCCAGATCTTCATGAGCGTTTGCTCGCTGTGGCGACCCCTGAAGAAGTGATCAGCCGAAAGATCCAAAGAAAACAAATTGAGACTGACAGATGAGTTCTGTTGTATCTAAAAAGGAGACTTGGTACCAGATGCAGAACTGACTCCTGCTGTCTCCATGGCAGACAGCAGTCAGAGTTTTGGGACAATCTGTTCTTTAATGGGACCAACTGGGAGAGAAGCCAGCATGCAGTGGAAGATGTTTACATCATTACAGCATCTTCTCTCAGCTGTAGACAATAAATAGCAGTTTAATCCAAAAATGTCCCGGAGACACAGACAGAGTGAGGGACACTCACAAGGATTAGCTCGTACTAACAGTCTGGTTTCTCCTCACATTGATGGATGCGACACGACATTTCTGGACACAGTTTGTCATTAAATCATGTAAAAACAGATTCTTAATATAGTACAATGAGAGATTTTCCAAAAAATCTGAGTGGTTGCTCAGGACTAACACCCTGCCCACACTTTTCAGGATGAATTTAAGAACAGATTTTCTTCTGCAGTGCTGGCACCATCGACACGCATTATAATGAGACACAGGACCAGGAGCTGGAAGGCGAAATGCCAAAAAACAAATAACCTTACAGACTGGCTGCAGCACAATTTTTTTTAAATCTCGTCTCTCCATGTAAACAAATAAGAGATTAAAAAACAAAAATGCTGTTCAGAATTTTTTTCCAGGTGTTTATTTTTGTTTATTCTTGCAGCTCTTGCCTTGCTGCATTTATAAAGGAATACTTTTAGTTTTAATGAGTTACTTCAGGTTTGAAACTGTCATGTTAGACTGTGATTGACAGCGTCACAGTTTTTTTGAATTGGAAGGTTTGCAGGTGGGATTACAGAACAAGAAAATGGACCAAAACTCTTAGAACTGCAATTCAAAACAAAAAATCAGCCAACATGGGTATAAAGCATATTTTGAACAGCGAAGAAAGGTAAAAATAAGCTTTAACCAACAAGTTCTTCTCACTACATTATTCTCAGCCAGCATGTTTTTTACTTAAAATACAAAACACAACTCTATCCCTTATCATCCAAACCTAGCTCTCTAAACACCCCAATCCATAGCTGGTTCTGTCAGGAGCTTCCTTCCTGCTTCTGGTGTCACTCTGACATGTTGTGTAGGCGTCTTGTTCAAATCACGGTCAAATGCTCAAACAGAACGAGACGCTGCATCTTTGCTGCTGCAGCTTCTGGAAACATTGTTTTCCTCTTCAGTGACTGAGCTGGTAGGAGGAGAGGGATGATACATGTCCGGTGTTGCCACCTACTGTGAGGCCCAGTGTGTGTGTGTGTCATGCCCCTTTCCTGTTCTTTTGGTTCCTATGGCAACAGAGCAATGATGTAGGGATCAAAAAGATCAACATAGTGTATAACACGTGGTGTGCATGTCCCTGCTTTTCCACTGAGTTCCCCAATATGACCTGCACTCACATTTGAATCGTCACGACAATGAGAACAGGATGCTCTGCTTTCAGACTTCCAGTGGTTCATTTCCTGTGCTCCAGACCCGATTACAGTCTGCTGTAAAGAAAATTGACGTTTTAGTTATTTGGAAAAGATGTGACCCTATGACTCCCACCCCTTTTCATGCCAGAAGTTCAGACAAAGATCATCTCAAGTTGAGTTTTAGCCATTTTGGCCAAACACTGAAGATAACGTTTTTCGCAGACTCGTGATTCTTTGCTACTAACCCATTAATTTTATTATAAAATCTGTCAAGTTGATTAATAGCCACATGCCTTCTTCCACCTGCATAATATTGTTAAAATTAGAAACATCATATCTAAAAATGATGCGGAGAAACATGCATTTGTCACATCTAGACTGGACTATTGCAATGGTTTGTTATCTGGTGTCCAACTACTTCTTTAAAAAGTCTTCAGTTGATCCAAAATGCTGCTGTCAGAGTCTTAACTGGAGTTAGTGGGAGAGATCATGTCTCTTCAGTTTTAGTTTCTCTCCAGTGGCTCCCTGTCAAATCCAGAGTTGAATTCAAAATCTTACTTCTAACCTACAAAGCTCTCAACAACCTAGCTCCATCTTATATTACAGATCTTGTTGTTCCATATTTTCCTAACAGAGCACTTTGCTCTCAGACTGCAGGTTTACTCATGGTTCTTACAGTTTCCAAAAGCAGAATGGGAGGAAGATCTTTTAGTTCTCAGGCTCCTCTCTTGTAGAACCAACTTCCAGTTTCTGTCCATGAGGCTGACACATTGTCCAGTTTGAAGACTTTCCTTTTTGATAAATCCTATAGTTAGGGTTGGCTTGTTATCCTGCCATAGGTTTAGACTTCTGGAGGATGAATTTGTCTCATTTCCTTAAACAATTTGTTAAAATGGAAAAGTTTTCATTTGATACTATTTCTATCTTAACATGTGATTCTTGACCTGCCATTGTGTATCTGTTCTTCTCAAACCAGCCGGTCGAAGCAGATGACCGCTTGTCCTGAGCCTGGTTCTGCTATAAGTTTATTCCTCATGAGAGAGTTTTTCCTTTCCACTGTTGCCTTCATGCTTGCTCAATATGAGAGTCTGCGATGAAGTTAAACTCAAAGCAGTCTGCTGCTCAGATAAATAGTTAAATCATATATATATATATATTTATATATTTATATATACACATATATACATTATATAT
>JBBPBX010003185.1:33211-65671 GCA_038048925.1 Garcialebias charrua | reverse complement strand
GTAAACTTAGATGTTTAAAGGACAACACCCACCGTGAAAGTAACAATTCACCATATTGGACAATTACTGTAGTAGAATATGATGTCTATTTTCATTTTTGCATTTGGGCCAGGCGAGTGTAAACAAAAACAATGGAGTCCCGGAAACATCCGGAAACCCGGCCGAAGATTGCCGAAGTCCGGAGTGACATCAATACAGGCTCCACTCAAAAGGCAGGAGTGAGTTCGCGATGGAGGCTTATGAGAGTCAGAGTTAAAACTGCAGTTAAACTACGTCCTACGTGGCTGCACCAGGTTCTAAATATTTCCTGGTGGGCTGTTGGTTCAGGACCAGCGCTCCCTGTTTTTTTTTCTTAGAACTTTTTAATAAGCCGCTAACCCACCCGACGCGGACACACTGTCACCCGCGCGCGGGCAGCCACTGACACACAGAGCGGACCTCACGTCACCCGCGCGCGGGCAGCCACTGACACACAGAGCGGACCTCATGCACGGACACACCGGCTGTGTCTCAATTCAGGGGCTGCATCCTCATGAGGACCCAGCCTAGCTGGGCCGAGTAGGCCACGCACTCACAAGGCCGGGTGGGCTGAGCGAAACTGCTGAAATGGGACGGTCTAGCCTTCCGGAGAGCCGGCATTGAAGTGGGTGGGGCGTTCTCTTGAAATGGGTGGGAAGTTCTTGTGTGCGCGCTTGGTGTGTGTGTGTGGAAAGAGAAGGGACGCCGCTAAAATATATTACTAAACTGAATACATGTATATACTGTATAGTGTTTCTGAGTTTACTGTTTGTTAAGAACGAGGGGCCATCTGTTAAAACCCAGAGTGGACCTACGAGTAGCTCAACTTGTAAAGCATCCCACAATTGGCGCAGAGATACTTTTCTCAAAGCTGGTTCGAATCTCACTTGGTACGGTTAAAACTTATTTTACGTTTGTCTTTTATTGGATAAAAAAATGAGGACTGAGATTAAAAAGAAGGAGTTTGTGAAACTCCTTCTTTTTTTTATCCAATAAAAGACAAACGTAAAATAAGTTTTAACCGTACCGAGTGAGATTCGAACCAGCTTCGAGAAAAGTATCTCTGCGCCAATTGTGGGATGCTTAACCAGTTGAGCTACTGAACAACTTGTCTCTCATAGGTCCACTCTGAGTTTTAACAGATCGCCCCTTGGAAAATAATCTGATTTGTAATCAGTTCTTCAAAAACAGTAAACTCAGAAACACTAATATATATTCAGCTAACACGTTTTTTTTTAGTCGTTTCTGTAGTTAAATTTTAATGAGATATATTTGCGCTGAGGTTGTTTGAAATGACTAAATAAAGGTTGAATGAATATTCGCGCTGAGGTTGTTGTCAGAACGAGCTGATGACTCAACAACACGCATCAGCCCCGACCCTGCACGCAGAAAGTCCCCCCCCGCGAAATCTCTGCTGGCGCTATGAATTCTGGGATAGCCTCCGTCTTGAAGGTTCCACGAATGCATCCTTCGATTTCGGCAGGAAGTAGGCCGCATTCCTCGGCCGCATGAGGAGGAGTCTTCGAATTGGGACAGTCCTCCGAGCGGGGCAATGACGTATGCGGCCGACAAATGCGCACTCATGAGGATGCAGCCCCTGAATTGAGACACAGCCAATGTTACCCGCGCAGTTACAAACAGCAGACACACGTGCGCTACCAGTTAAAATCCCATTAAAGATTTTCATGAAAAAGTGGCGTGAATATTACCAAACTATGGTACATTTAAAAGCCTGTTCTGATGTCAAAAATAAAATTGAGCAAAAGACTTACCCGCAAAACCTCCCAACTGTGGAGGTGCGAGCCTTCTTCTGGTCGGTCCACTTTATAAATCCATTATGAATCCTTTGATTTTGGGTAAATAATGAACAACTAACGCCATCCTTCGAGGTATTGCTGCAGAACTAGGCAACACATCGTTTTTATTAGTTATTGCCAACTACTCTGGTAGTTTTCTGGTCAGAAATAAGGAAACTACTTTCATGCATGCTTGTTAGAGCTCCGCCTGCATTCAAGGCGGATACGTCAGTGACGTCAATGCCCATATATGGAGAGGGGCAGATTTTTCCGGAGCTGCTGTTAAAATATGCTAAAAATCATGAAATAACACATTTAGCGTAATTTCTCTACAATATAAATAAACGCTCCTGTTTCATTATTTAATTAACTACTAAATATTAATGGCGATGCAATTTGAAAACATGGTGGGTCATGGACTTTAACAAACCGTTAAATACTGTACACCAAAATGCAGGAAATGGCATCTACTTTATTCAAAATTTATTGTGGGAGGACCCCCAGACCCCTCCCACTCCCATCCCCTGGCCAGCCTGCCCGCTATTTGCGTTTCGGTATCAATAGGTAATTGGTGAAAGACAGGAAGGCGTGGAGTATGAAGATTCATAAAATGACAGAAAGTCGGATACGACTGATCGAATAATCATCATCATAGGTTTACAAATCAAGTCTTGAGTAGAGGGTCTTGCTCAAGGGCCCAGAGTCAGGCTAGTGAGGCTGGAGGCAGGTGTGGGTGCTTCAACTTTCCCAAATCTTTGTGTTTATTGTTCCCCTACAATGAGATGGAATTTCTGCCCTGGTCTGTAAAACTTGTTGTTGAAGTTGGCAACCGGTGTTGGAGTTTAGAGTTTGAAGACTAATCGGACCACAGAGGACATATTTCACTCTACATTAAAGTATCAGAAGAGCTCTTTTCTGTTCCAGTTCTGACAGAGAAAAATGTGTAGGTCTCAACACTAACACAGAGCTTCAGTGGCGTGAAGGCTTTTCACTGCACAGCTTCAATCTGTCACACCGACTGCACCGTAACATGAAAACCAAACAACGAGACTCATCCATCAGCTTCTGCATCTGCTGCAAACAAGATTGAACCTTTTTAAACCTTGTCTCAATAAATTCAAGGCCTATAGCTTTTTTTTTAAAGAATGCAATGCATATCACCCGCACATGACAAGAGTTTTTAAATTAAAGTCATCTAATGCTGACAAGTGATGGCGTTGTTGTCATTTTGAATACTTTATGAGGTATTTCATGCAACATCATTAAAAATCACGCTTAGTGTTTTGAATTGCGCTCAGCTACTACCACACAGAATATTAGCTAATTATCTCTAGCATTTACAGAGTTAAGCATGTTTTGTGTTAGCTGTCATTGATTAGCTAGCATCTTGAACTGGGTCAACTCTTTCATTATGGTTTTTGCCAAAATGATAATGAAAATAAAAATAATTTTGTGATTTGTGGTATTGCCCCAGTCTTTAACAAGAGCTAATGATCGAGCAGCAGCCGGACATGATTTTTTAAAATTTCTGTCTCTGAGTCTTTAATGTTATTTCTGCATTCTTTATTCTCTCTCATAAACTTCCCCATCACTTCCTCGACCTTTAACTTCAAGGAGCTTCACAGTCCACGACATTCGCACAAACATGGCCAAGCTTCTGGATAAATTTTCAGGATTGCCATGTTGCATTAACAGATGCAAATGTACAAGCAGAAGAGGACGGGAAAGGAAGCTGCTGCGAATTTTCATCAAAAATCCACATTTTACATCAAATTTACAACAAATCTGTTCCCGCCATAGTCAGTCACTGTCTTCCACACCTCCACACATCTTTAATGACACATCCATCAGTCATGACAAGGCTCCACCTGGTTCTCACTGTAAGTTCCAATAAATAAAGAGCCATGATTGCCTTGCCTGGCATCACATCTCATACAACAGTTACTGCTCTACTGTTCCTTCTGCCAAAACAGACAGAGTGACAGATGAGAATTAATGCAGGAAAATGAGAAGAAGGAGGCCACGAGGAGGAGAGGAGTTAGAATATTAAGTGAGACAAGCTGCTGCAGGACTATGTAGTATGACTGTTTCTTCATGCAGAGCTGAGAGTCCTGGAAGACTGACAGCAGCCTCAGCACCATCAGCATTTACACACTCAGCACACATACGTGTCCTTAGGAACATGGACGCTGTAAAAAATAAATAAAAATAAAACAGCAATAAAATAAAACATAATTTAATTTGAGCTTATGTAGCATTCTGTCACACAGGTACCTCATTCTCAATTGGCTAGCAATTAGCCTAGTTTAACTTAAGATGTTTGTCTTTTTTTCTAAGGTGACCAGATTTCTGACATTAAATCTGGGGACATTTCCAGCTCGGAGACAAAAAATAATTAAATGTTATCAAGATGAAATTATGAAACAGGGACAGTTATGATTTTTTTCAAACATATTTATTCATATTTAAACTAGAAAAATCAAATGTAACAGCAGGAACGTGTCTCTCCACACACTTTTTGTTAGAGTATATGAGATGACTTCTGTTGTCTCTTGGTGCTACGTAAACAAACTGAATTGAATAAAACAAAGTAATAGTACCCTGATGCAGCATGCTCAATAATCAATAATCAATTGATGCTCAATATATCAATCAATGATGCTCAATAGAATGCTCAATGATCAACAATAAAGTAATAGTACATTTGTATTAGCTATGGTGTCAGAAACATTTACAATGTGGGGTGGGCGGGGTCCTCCCCCAGAAAATTCTGATTTGATGCCATTTTGTGCATTCTAGTGTATTTTAACGGGTTGTTAAACATCTACATTTACCTACATATGTAAAACCTTGATTCAATAACTATTTTAGAGAGCACTGTGGTTTGAGTATTAATGGATTTGTTCATGAAGAAACAGAAACAGCGCTGGGTGAACCAATGTGGTTCTGCGAGGCCTCCTCTGTCTGAAGAGCCATCAGCCATGGAGGTCTGGATAGAATAAGAGCAGACAAGGTTATGTACAGATGATAGTGAAGTTTTTTTCTTTCAGCTGCTCCCTTCTTCAGGGGTCGCCGCAACAAACTAGCTCGTGGGGCGGCCGTGGCGTAGTGGTAATGGCAGTCGTCCCCCGATCGGAAGGTTGGCGGTTCGAATCCCGGTTCCCCACACCATGTGTCGTTGTGTCCTTGGGCAAGACACTTAACCCCGAGTTGCTCCCGGTAGGACTGGAAAGCACCTTGCATGGTAGTCTGCCGCTACCGGTGTATGAATGTGTGTAGCATTCAATGTGTGTAGCGCTTTGAGATTTTCACTGATGAAAAGTGCGTTATAAATTGAATTCATTATTATTATTATTATTATTATCGTACAAAGATTTGGGGATTTTTTTTTTTACGCCGGACGGCCTTCCTGATGACACCGAGCTACCACAGCCCTATGTGTGGAGCAGGGAGCTGCCATAGGGCACCTGGGGGAGCAGGTAGTGGGGGTTAAAGACCTTGCTCAAGGGCCCAGGGTAGGACAAAGGTGTGGGTGCTTCACCTTTCCCACCAACATTTTAATGTTGTCGGTCCGGGGAGTTGAACCAACAACCTTCTGACTAGAGGCTCACTTTTAACCTCTGTGCCACCACTCCCCACAGATAATATAAAAGTGAAATACTTAAAACGTCAAAAAGACACAATTTAGTAATAATATTACTAATTAATTAACTAACAAATTAATTAATAATTAAAAGAATCTGTAGCATATTAAGTTACCAATTCTTTTTATTTGCTCTTCCACACATTTCATCTTGTCACTCAAAAAACTGCCTCTAATTATTTAACTAGTTTCCTCCTCTGATGAAATGCCCCAAATCCCAGATTTAGCAAAAACCAACTGACAGGCTCTGCTCCTGTCATACTTTTCAGATTCTGCTCTCTTGTGATATTTGTGTGTACCTCATTTAGTTCTCTGTCATTTCCCACTCACTCCTCAGTCTGCCTCTCTTGCCTCAAATCTTAATCATCCACACCTGTTCTCACGAGCCACCTGCCCAGCTGCACCCATTATTCACTCTCCCTCTGTTCCCATGAAAAGCCTTTCTCTCCTTCACTCTTGGTCCGGTCATTGTTTCTGCTCTGCTCAGACAACACGGTCCTCTGTTCCTCCTCTGCTCCTGTTATCCTTCCACGGTGACATTAGTCAGTAAGTTTTGGCTGCCCCGACAGCATTTTGTTTTCTTGTTGTTTAAAAATAAATCCTTTTTTATTTTAAAACTCCTGCCTCATTCGCCTGCCTGCAAATGGGTCGAAAACAACATAGAGATCGTGACACAAACAAACAAACAAACAAACTATATTTATTAGGAGCTCCGAGCTCATACAACAGAAGAATTGCACATTTAAGCAGATGTTGATCTCTCCTTCCTCATCATTTAGTTCAGTTCTTGCTTCAGTTTCTGTCACTGAGGAACTTTCATACACCCAAACTGAGTAAATAAACACACCTAAGACTTATTTTTCATTTTTATATCACCTGGACACAGCTGACAACACTAGAAACATTTCCTACCATGAACCAAACTTTTATCACAACTAGGGTCAGCCCAGTTCAAACTAAACACAGGGGCCAAGACAGTGTAGCGGCAGGGCAGCCAACCCAGGACCCAAAAGTCCCAGGTTCAATCCCCAGTCATTGCACATCTCGTGGTGTCTCTGAGCAGTACGCCCTATCCCTAGATTGTGTCCCTGGTGCATTCAATAGCTGCCCACTGCTCCACCTGGTGGTGGATGGGTTAAAAGCAAAGAGCCAATCTCAACACAACACAGTATTATTATTATTATTAATCGGGTCACATATACCATATGACAGGACAGCTGCTCATCGGTGGTGAAGCTCACGCTGCTCTTCTTCTTCTGTTTTAAAGGTGTCGTGCTAGTCTCTTCTTCTCTGTAACATCAACAGCAGCGCGGCCAGCTACACTTTTGTTTGTTGAGCTCAACATACTCACTTGAGCTTTCTGCTGTGGTAACAGTCTACACTCAACCCTTTTGTCTCTTCATTGTCTTTGATTTTATACGTCTACCTTATAATGTTTTGCTAGTTTTTTGATACTTTGTTAAAAAAAAACAAAAAAAAACTTTCTTTTGTTTTTTTCTCTCTTTTGTTTTCTATTGTTTATTGTTTGTTTGTTTATTGTTTATAGTTTAAGGAAATTCTACCACTGCTGTTCATTGTTCTTTAGTTTTAGCAGGTCGCTTTCGTAAATGAGCCCATGAGGTTCAAAAGATTTACCTGACTAAATAAAGGTTGAATGAAAAAAATTAAACGCTAAAATTGGGGACATTTCTGGGGACAGCTTTGGCCGTGGACAGGTCGTCTAAAACAGGGACTGTCCCTGGAGATCTGGGACGTCTGGTCACCCTATTATTCTCCCAACTCCGTGGTCTACGGCTGAAGTCGCAGCTGAGAAGATACAAATTACTGGCAACGTTTACACAGAACAACACTTCAAAACTGACTTCAAGAAACACCAGAATGTTTTCAACTACTTTACAGTGAGAGAGTGAATGGTTGTTTGTCTCGTTTGTCACTATGTGTCCCTGTGTTGGACTGGAGACCTGTCCAGAGTGTCCCCTGCCTCTCACACAGTGACTGCTGGACAAGGGCACCAATGACCCCCCCTGACCTGAAAAGGATGAAGTGGTAAAGATAACGGAGGGATGGGTGAGTTAAAGTGTGGTAGTAGATGAAGATCACGTTCAACACACACTCTGAGCTCCACTCTGTACAGGGTTTTGGCTCAAATCTTTGGCATTACTTGTTGGAGTTAACCTGTCTGTTAGCAAAGTATTTCATGAAGCACTGAATTTAATGAAAGTTTCAGAAAGTAATTATTCAATGCATTTGAGCACAAATACTCTTAAACATCTGTAATATTTTCACTCTGCAGATATACTTACAGTTTCATACACTAGTTTGACAACTGGTCAGGGCTACATTTATTGATTTTAAGACCATTTGGAGTACATTTAAAAAAAATCCCTCAAGATAATTTCCTCATACTAGCAGTGATTAAAGTATTTTTTTATTTATAAAACAAATTAGCTTTATCCTATGTCTTTATCAATCCTTGAAGTGAAATCAGCACGTTCTGCAGCTTTCTTCTGTCTGAGGCCGTCAGTCACTGGAGAAGAGTTGACAGCTGACGCTCTTCATTACCGTTTAACTTCACGCACAACATGGCTTACAAGATGAAGTGTGACTGGAGTTGTGTTGAAACAAACAGCCTCCCCCATACAAATGAAGACGCACTGCGCTGCACGCTTTTCTATTGCAGAAAAGAGGAAAACGTTGTTTACGTGAGGGGATCGATGCTGCTGAGGCACTGCTTGCACGGTTCACAGTTTTCAAGCTGAAGAGCTGCATTTTCACTGAAACCGTCTCTCCTGATGACAAACTGAAGACACTTTTCTGAAGTGTTTGAGTTCTCTTGATGCTGGCTGCCTTCTGGTTGATTTTTAAAGGGTTGTGTCTTATTTTTCTATTCCCCTTTTCCCCTTTTAGATTTTTTAATTTCACACTAAACTTATGTTTATGATAGATTCCATGAAAAAATGTGCTGCTTTGGTTTTAAAATTCCAGTTATTCATGCCAGGACTTCTAGTTACCTCTTATTTTATCTTAAAAGGAATTGGCCCTAGCAGATTAGTAATTTTGGGAGGAATGGAATGGATTACATTTTTGTTTTCACCTGCCACTAAAGCCAAATACATAAGGATGGTTTTGCCGGTAACGTTTGGTCTGCTGTCTGTTTGCCCCTCCTGGATAATGACAGTAAAAAATATTCCAGGGGAAAATAACTCCAATGAGGAATGATTTCTAGGCATAATGTTGTCACCGTCATGAATTAAATACAAAGCAGCAGCAGAAACGTGGGCGCTCATTATGCGCTGCACATACAAGATAAGAATTACTGCCGGCTAGATTAAAGTTTTATTCGCTTCATCTGGCTAATTGCTGTATGATTGATCATATAATTACACTGTATATGGTTGTTATTCTCAAACTGTGGTGATGTGGCGCCATTCCCCCAGCTGTCCTTCAGCTCGGAGTGTGTGTGTTTTCTCTTCAGTTTCATGTTTTCTGATATTTGCTCTGCTCCTCAGAGATCACACAATGCACAGCGATGCTCCAGTTTTTCCTCTGAATTCAGCAAACTGCATGCGCCTAAAAAGACAAAAAAAAGTCCTGTCTTAAAAAAGAGGACAGATCTAGATCAGGCAAATGAATGTTTAACTGCACCTCTCATTGTGAAATCATGAAATCCAAGACTCTCGTAGACATGTCCCATGAAGCTTCTGCAGAAATGTTCTCCTCTCAGACGACAGAAGCCGTGTTTCCATCAAGGTTTCTAGATGCGCATTTTGAAGTATCGCAGCAGAAAAGCTTAATGGAAACGGCAAAATACGAATTTACTTCCTCAAATTCGCCAAAAAGTTTATACGCTCGCTTGAGGTGGTTTTTGGGATCTTCGAAAATGAGCAGATGCGCAAAACGACAGATGGAAACAGATTTTCCGACTCAGTTCTGCCGTAGCGAACATTCACGTCACGTGACGTTCAGCTGTTTCCGCTCCGGACAACATGTAACATCGCTAAAACTAGTTGGCATGACAGAATAAATACAACTTGCCCGATAGCAACACGTACCTGAAATATTCTCTCCATTTTGACGAGATGTGTGGCCGGGTTCTGTTTTCAACCGCTACTTCCTGTTTACTGTAGACATGCGTAACGCTGACGTCTGACGTAATGACGCTGACGTCTGACGTAATGACGCTGACGTCTGACGTAATGACGCTGACGTCTGACGTAATGACGCTGACGTCTGACGTAATGACGCTGACGTCTGACGTAATGACGCTGTGCGTGGCCCGGTAGATGCGCTTTAAGCCAGTTGATGGAAACACTTCTGATCCGCATAAATTTGTATTTACATTTTTGCGAGATTTCAAAAATTAGCTCAAAATTCGAAATGAAAATAAATGGAAACACGGTTAACAAATGTATTCTCTGAAACGGATCCTATCTCTTTTACAAAGCTGTCTGTGTGTCCACAGACGTCTCTCTGACTGGGGGATGTAAAGTGTGAGAAACAGCCATGAAGACGATGAAATGATCCAAATGATGAATAATTTCTCTCATGTATGATGGGACTTTTTGGGGGAAAATGTTGAAACTGTGTGTGCATGTGCACGTTGCTATAGAAACACTTCTTCATTCTTCACAATTAGAAGTGATAACAAATAATAATAAAGCTCTAGAGTTTCATGTCAGAGTTTTAGCCTGAGATCATCTTGTGATGATTGACAGAGTTGTAGCTGTTTATGCCTTCTTCTTGTTCTTTTTGTTCTTGTTCTTTTCTTGTTCTTTTTGTTCTTGTTCTTCTTTTTATTCTTCTTCTTCGTTCGGCTTTTCCCTCTTCAGGGTTTGCGAGTCATCCTCCTCCATCTCACTCTGTCCTCTCCCCAACTACCTCCATGTCCTCTCTAACTGCATCCATATATCTCCTCTTTGGACTTCCTCTTTATCTAGTCATTTCTGTCATACTTTGAAAATAATGCTATGCACAATCTCATGCACTGTTGTGCGATTTCAGGATCAAAATGTTTGCTGTTAAAAACTCCCAGCTTCTGGTTCATGTAATACTTCCCTAACAGGCAGAGTTGACATCAACAATTAATACGTTTTTCCTGTTCAGTTGGCTGCAGCAGCCATCTACACCATCTAGTCTCTAAAAGTTAATCAGTTCTGGATACACATTCATTGATCATGTTCTAAAAGGTTTGTTTAAATCCATTGAGGGGTTCTTGAGATTATTTACTAGCAGATGAACAGAGTTGATTCCAACTAAATATGGGCAACATTTTAAACTGGAATCAGCCTGCTTCTTGATATAACATCATTTCTCCACACGTTGATCCTTTATGTCTTTCAGCGCTGAATTGAATTAAAATGCTTCTTTGAGGCACGTTGAGTTCAGCTTTTGTGTCTAATTAGCAGATTGATCCTACAATTAGAGCCCCTACTCCTGCTGAGCTCAAAACAACTGTTCCAATGAGTAACAGCAAAAGAAATGAAGCAGACACAGTAAAACCCTGCAGAGGCTGCTGGGTTGTTGCCAGATGAACTTGATGTTCTTCAGTAAAATCATAATCCTGATTTGGAAATATTAACATCAACAAAAATAAATGAATTTATAATGAAAACTGAAGTACTGATCTTTCATCTCCTTTTGAAACCCTATAGCAGACTGAGATTTAAGACATATTCGTAACTATCACTGATTGTCCTGCTTTGGGCTGAAATCCTGGTTGGGTCTGGACACACCCATCCAGACATCTGTTTCCTCTTCCAGCTTTTCTGGGAGGAGATGTTCCCAGGCCAGCCGAGAGACATAGTCTCTTCTGTGTGTCTTGGGTCTTTCCTGGTGTCTCCTCCCAGTCAGACATGCCTGAAGCACTTCCCTAGGGAGGTGCCCAGGGAGCATCCTTACCAGATGCCCGAACCACCTCAACTGGCTCCTCTCGATGTGGAGGAGCAGTGGTTCTACTCCGAGTCCCTCCCTGATAACTGAACTTCTCACCCTACCTCTAAGGGAGAGTCCAGCTACCCTGCGGAGGAAACTCATTTCAACTGACTTTATCTGTGATCTCATTCTTTCAGTCACTACCCAGAGCTTGTGGCCATAGGTGAGGGTAGGAATGTAGACCAGCTGGTAAACAGAGAGCTTTCCCTTACAGCTTAGCTTCCTCTTCACCACAACGGACCAGCACAGAGTCCATAATACTGCAGAAGCTGCACCAATTCTGGGCAATTCTGGGGGCCGAGATGGGTTAGAGGTAGGGTAGCTGACTTGGAATCTGAAAGTCTAGTAAGACTCCAAGCCATTCTCACATGTCGTGGTGTCTCTGAGCAAAATACCTGATCTCTAATTGCTCCCCGGGCTCTTACACAACTTCCCACTGCTCCACCTGTGTGATGGGTTAAATGCAGAGAACCTATTTCTCCATTATGGGAACATACAATGATGACAACCTCAGACTTCCCCTTCCTTCCCTCCCAATTCCTCTGTCAATCTCACGTTCCATTCTTCCCTCACTCATGAACAAAACCCCGAGATAATTGACTCCTTCACTTGAGGCAGAACCTCACCCTCGACCCAAAGAAAGCAATCCACCTTTTTCCGGTTGAGGACGATGGCCTCAGATTTGGAGGTGCTGGTTCTCATCCCAGCAGCTTCACGCTCGGCTGCAAACTGCTCCAGTGAGAGCTGAAGATCACTGCACGATGACGCCAACAGGACCACATCATCTGCAAATACAGTAGCAGAGAAGGAATCCTGAGGCCACTGAACCGGAAACTCTCCTCCCACTGGCTGCACAGAGAAATTCTGTCCATAAAGGTTATGAACAACGGGCAGCCCTGGTGGAGTCCAACTCCCCCCCTCAAGGCGTCCGACTTACTACAAGCAATGTGAACCAAACTATCACACTGCTTGTATTATACAAGCGGTGTGAGAGTTTGGTTCACATTGCTTGTGGGGGGTCGTTCATAACCTTTATGGTTTATGCTTGTAGTAAGTCGGACCTATACAAGTTTTATAGGCATGTAAGGGGTTATGAGGAGGTCAATATTAATACTGACCTCTTTACCTTAATTAATTTACTTATTCAGATTGAATAGTAAATTCACGGATTCTGTTCTTTTTCAGTTTACCCAATATTTCTGT
This sequence comes from Garcialebias charrua, assembly GCA_038048925.1. Taxonomy (NCBI): domain Eukaryota; kingdom Metazoa; phylum Chordata; class Actinopteri; order Cyprinodontiformes; family Rivulidae; genus Garcialebias; species Garcialebias charrua. The sequence goes on along the minus strand of JBBPBX010003185.1, from coordinate 53,080 downwards.
GATCTTTATGATGGATAAATAAACAGAGCCATTAAGTGACAATGGACACGTTAACTTAGCTTGATATGTCAAAGAGACACTATCATTTATTTAAAATAAATCAACTAAATTAACACCATTACACTTGATTGACATGATTTCACTTTCTTTCAAATTAATACGTCAGCACACTTAAATTTAACACAACAGACTTCAATATTGGATGTTAACATATTTAGTCTGTGGGCTCTTCAGCTTAATTATAGTTTCCAGCTTAGATTGGGAGGGGAAAGAATAGGAGGAAAGATTTAAGAAGAAATTATCGTGAGCATGATACCAGAGTGACACTTCTCATCCGACTTCTGCTAAAATCCAGGTACGTTTTGTAAACAGCTCTTTACCTTTTGACGACCGCCCGGTAAGAGGGAAGACCTTGTAGCTTTTCAGATGCACGGGTCCTTGTGGGAACCAGTACAATACCTTCGAGCAGGGTTCTGGTTTACGTTTCAACGTCTCCTGGTTTTCGCTTGGTCATCAGAGAATAATGTCAGCTTCAGGCCTCTGACTTCAAGATAAACTTATTCCAGGAAGGAATAAACAAAGTTTTTGAGCTTACGCTCGTTCGAAATGGACCCATAACAACATGTTATCAGTCCCAGCTGGATGACGAGTCCTTAGCGCGTGACTGGTGGTCATTCAGCCCTTTGGGAGAGTTCACATCATCTTTCGAAGCTCCCAGAAACTCTTCAGGAACTTTCTCGTTCCTTCCAAACTCTTGCAGACTCCGCACAGTTAGAACTTAAAAAGAGACTTAGAGAGGAGTTCACTTGCCTTATCAGACCCAAGGTTACAGCCAGAGCAGAGGGAGATTTGTTTAGGAAAAGACAGAGAAGCTGGAGCCTTGTTCATGAAAAACAACGGATTAACCTGTCTTCTGACTTTCTAAACAAAACCGTCTGGTCTATGTGACCCGAGATTTCACCTTTAACACAGCAGTGAACACAGTTTAACTCTTACAGAATAACACAGCTTAAAAGCACACATCATGAAAATGACAAAAGTTATTCTTTTGATCACATCAGCCTAAAATCAAAGATAGAAATAGTCTCTTTTGGTGACTATAACGTGTGGCATGGAGGCTGCACAGTTGCAGAGAGAAAAGCTCTACAGAGAGTGGTGAAGGCTGCACAGAAGTCTGTGGGAGTCAGTCTCCCCACCATCACAGACATTTACACCTCCAGATGCAGAAAAAGAGCCACCTGCATCATGAAAGACCTCACTCACCCAGCACACTCACTCTTTGCACCACTCCCCTCGGGACGGAGGTTGAGGAGCATCAAATGTAGAACCACTAGACTGAGAAACAGCTTCTACCCTGAGGCTGTCAGACTCATGAATAAATAAATAATAAGAATAAACACTGCAAAATGTCACATCATACTGATACTGATCTGTTTCTTGTTGCTGCGTTCATCTGTGACCATCTGCTCATGTTCGTGCTGCTGTTTATAATGATGTTTTTCTACTACATTAGGGCTTAGTGTATTACTAGCTGATGTGATGTCTCTCTTAGTTAATCCTAGATGTTATTATTGTTTTTCTCTTGCATTTGTTGTTGGATGTAACTGGGACCCTGTGTACATAATCTCGTTTTCAACACATGTACTACATGCGGTGCAAATGACAATAAATTCTCTCTGACTCTCTCTATATTTATCGGATTACAGCTAAATGAATGATTTTGTAGTAAATGTCTTGCTTTACTGAAAGGTCAGTAAAGGTCATCACTGGACAGTTCAAAAGTACACAGGTGTCTTAAAAGTGGACAAGGTCATGCCCACTACATCTCCCCCCTTTTGGAAGCCATCGCCAGTCCTTGGGGATGGGGTCCAACACGAAAGGAAACCTTGAACTGTCTTTGATCTTGAAGTAATCCAGCAAGTGGAAAAGAAAAATCAAAAATTATAATCCCATAAAGTTTTTGGAAATTCCATACTGTTCGGAGGTAATCCCATTGCGAAAAGCTTTTAATCCCTTGGAAAACTGAGTCTGTTAACTCTTGGCAAACAAAGTCTGTGATCCTTTGGGAAACAAAGTCTTATAATCCACAGCGGTAATTCCACAACGATTAGTTTTGTTGATTGATCAGCAACAATTGTTTTCATAATCAGCATGTAGAGGGGATCCCTCGATTGACGCAGAGGAGGCGACCCTTGGATGAAGGTTGAAGACCAAGCGTTGGAGCTGCAGGTCCCCACATCGAAGGTTGTTGGCTGGTTGGTTTCCAGTCAGTGCCACTCTGGTTCTATGTGTCATGCAATTATGTGGTTTTTTAGGTGGGCTTATGAATAGGATTTTACATTAGGCCTTACCTATATGCACCTGGTATGTAAGCTATCATGGTTTAGATCAGCTACAATTACCAATTAAGGGGTGGATCAATTCTGTAAAATTAGATATAGGGATCTGTACCTATAAAATTTTGGAGGGCTTCTGTAACGAAGGCCTCTAATTCCAAACTATTCCTCCATTCATTACTTAGTTTAGGTTAAACTAAAATAAAAATGAAATATAGTTTGATCTAAATGTCTGTTGTCTTTTAGACGAACGACGTAGGATTTGGTATTCCTAATAAATTTTGAAGTCTATGGCGAGACTCATCAAAATGAATAGGTAATCTAGAATAGAAACGATCGAATCGGTTCAATTTAGAAATTGTGAGACCAGTGTAGTTTATTGTACCTTGAGTAGCTTTAAACTACATTGACTCTTCGACGATTGAGATTTAACAAAACGAACTGCATGTTGGCATAGTTAAATCCATATCATTCATTAACCAATGTTAATACAAAACCTTTTTGGCTGGGAGTGTTCAGAACCAAAACAATATCTCAACTAATGACAACAGTAATGACTAAACAACAAGGAAACAACGTTTCACTGCTTCGACACACTCTTGTCGTCAGATTCCAAAGTGCAACACACAAGAAAAACAGGTCTCAACTTTATGACCGAGGTCAAATTAAATCTCGTGGATTTAAACGGTTGTTAAGATTAGTTTTTGTTGTGGGTGTTAGACTTAGCGCTTCTAAGTTCAAATTGGACAATGCGACTTATAGGGTGGAAAATACGGTAGTTTAAACCTGATTAGTTTATTTACTAACTTGTGTTTGGACGACCTTATTATCCCATGAAGTCGGTGAGTTTGTGAGATCTTTGTCTTTTGTGGAGTCATTGAACGCCTTGTAAGGTTTGATCTGATTTCGATGTACCCATTTAGCAATTGGCTCTTTGCGGCCTTTGCTGATTTTGATTTCGTAGACGACTGAGGACACTTTGTCTGTTATCAGATGAGGTCCAGTCCACCTGGGCATTAGTTTGCGGGCGAGAGTTCCGGTCTCGGACCCTCCTTTCCCGGTTGCTGGGGCGAACGTATAGTACCAGACTCTGTCTCCCACTTGGAGTTCATTGTGAGAGGCCTTTTGGTCATAGTACGCCTTACGTCCTTCAGCGGATCTTTCCAGGTTTTTCTGGGCGAAAGCAAAAGTGTTTCTGAGGTGTACATTCAAATCTTTGTCTTTGGCATGGCCTAACATCACCCCCCTTTGGTCATGGGGGACCACGAGCACAGGTGAGGACGTCCGTCCATGGGCACAAGTTAGGATGCCACCGTTTAGTTTAAGCTGTTCGCGCAGCTGAGAGAAGACGGTACACAGGAATCGTTTAGGTTTTGGCCAACGTATCTTCTTACGTTTACCTCTTTCCGTGTAATTCAGGTGTGTCACAACCGTCGGCGCAGTCGCAGGTGTGTCTGATTGTACAGACTGCGACGGGTCACTGTCGTTGTGTGTGTCTTCCCACCTCTCGACTGAAGAGGGGCTCTTTGAGTCTGTAAAAACTATGTCATTTCTGATTAGTTCTAGACTCAAATGTTCCTGAACCAAGGTTTCATCGAAAGCTTGGCTGATAGCCGATTTACCTGTCCCAGGGGACAGTACAGCAACCTCGGTGTGGGGTCCTTGGATCTCCACACCTTTCTCTACCTGTGGTAGGTAATGTGAGTTTGCCCCCTTCTTGTCTGATGAGGGGTCCTCGTAATCTGCAACAATGATGTCCAAGTGACTGTCAGCGTTTGGATGACTGTCATTTTCTGGACTCAGATGCCCTTGAACCAAGGTTTCATTGAAAGCTTGGTTGATTGCCGAATTACCTGTCCCAGAGGACAGTACAGCGTCTTCGGTGTGGGATCCTTGGATCTCAACACCTTTCACTACCTGTGGTAGGCAGTGGTCAGGGAGTGCTGAATGTGTCAGCTCACAGAGGAGGTTCTCTTGTTGGGCCGGAGTTTGGTCCAACTTTTGGGTCTCTTCTGTCTCACCTGTAGTTGAAGGTTCACTTACCGGGCTCTCGTCCTCGGATGAGCAGTCCCTTGTGTCCTCTGCGGTACCTGCGGTTAGGCAGTCTGTATCGCAACTAGGAAGCACTTTTATTGGCAGGGGTTTTCTCACTGTGCTCCACATTTTCCGTCGACCATAATCTATAATCGCGTTGAAGCGGTTTATAAAATCTTGGCCAACCAAAAATGGGAATGAGTCAAGTTTAGACACGTACACCGGGTGGTGTATTGTCATTTCGCCAATCTGCATGTGAACCATAGCCATAGCTGTTAGGGTTGTTCTCGTCTCTGCGAGACCCTGTAGCTCAATAGCACATTTCTCAAAGGGTATTTGCATGTCAACACCGTTAGCGGCGGTCCTCAGCTCCTCGAACAGCTTGGCCGACATAATAGTTATATCAGAACTGCCATCCAGGAGGGCTTCACGCTCAAGGACACCTTCCAGTGTGATAGGCAGGTAAGCTTTCTTAGCCACCCCCCTTTGTATAAAGTTACACAGAAACCTCACAGGTCTTGGTCCACGTTTCTGTTCACGTGTGACTCTGTCTGTGTACTCATGTTCACTGTCAGCATCTTGTTGGCTGTCAGCATCATGACCTTCAGGATGTTGTTGTGTGTCAGCAATTGGTTTGCTGTCAACATCCATGGCAATGTTGGTAGTAGTGTGTGCTGAGTTATTTGTGTGCTCTGAGTCTTTGTTAAAGACAGTGCTACACATCGCTCCAGGTTGGTCAATGTTGATAGTGTCATTATCAATGATAATGCCACTCATTGTATCAGGTTGGTCAAGCACAGTAACATTCAAATCTACTGACAAACTACTTACTTCCTCTGTCTCTTCCGAGCATAGAGGTGTTGGGCCATTATTCTGGGACATTCGTGACTCTTTGCCTGTCTCGAACTGTTCTGTTCGAGGCGCGGGAGGTGCAGTTCCAAGGCTCGGGGGTGGCTGTTGGGACGACGCATAGTTACATGAGTATAGGTCCTCATCCTTCAATTTCTTTTGAAGTCCACCCACCGATTGACCTCGGTTTTCACCCATCTGGTTCGATCTGAACCGTTGTGGGTCTCTTAGAGAGTGAACACCTACCTTTTGTGGTTCGTTGCTTGTCTCAGACTTTTCAATCTGAGGTGCTTCAGGGGCGGGGCTCCCTTTAAACCATTTTGAGTCACTGTTCCAACTGGTACCAACATTTCGGTGTATGTCAGTTTGAAAATCTTGTTCATTCTTGCTAGTATTATCCAACTCTTTTAACAACCGACGCGTGTTCTCCACCACTTCTGAGGTCAGAAGGCCTTTGAGACGATAGTGTTCATTCTCGCTAGTATCATCCCACTCTTTTAACAACCGACGCATGTTCTCTGCCTCTTCTGAGGTCAGAGGACCTTTGAGACGACGGTGTTTATTCTCGCTTTTTTGCGACTGGGATACGACCTTTTGACCTAGGCACGCCTCAGTGGGTGTTTTGTTTTGCATGTGAGCCTCAACAGCAGTTACAGCGCACTGTGTCATCACTGATTGTTTAAACTGATGTTGTAGCTCAAGGCCTTTTTTGAGACGTTTTTCTTTTTGTCGTTTGCTATTGTTGTCACTAACTGTGTGCTCTGAGTTATCCATGTGCTCTGAGTTATCAAAGACAAGGTCACTCAATGTACCAGTTCGGTCATCCTCTGTATCATTCAAGTTTTCAAACAACCAACTTATGTCCACTATCTCCTCAGAGCATAGAGGTATGTTGCCTTTTTTCTGGAACTTCTGTGACCTTTTGCTACTCCCGGACTGTCCAGTCCGCAGTGCAGGGGCAGGAGCTTTGCTCGGTGTAGACCGCGGAGGGTCACTTAAAGAGCGGGCGTCCACCGTTTGTGGTTTTTTGCTTATCTCGGGCAGCTTCGTCCGAGGTGCAGGGACAGGGCGTGTGCTCGTCCTTCTCAACCATATTGGGTCTCTTAACCACTTCGGGTCATAGTTCCAGCGGGCATCGACATGTCGTGGTTTGTTAGTTTGCAAAACATGTTTCTTCTCGCCTTTTTTAGGAGAGGGAGTTGATGAACTTGTCCCTTCCAGCTCCAGCGAGTGGGATTTGACCTTTTCTTGGTAATGTAGTTCACGCTCTGGTTTTGTTTTTAACCAGATCGGGTCAGGGAGTTGACGAACATCAAAACCATTTATAGCACGCCGTTTTATTTTTAATTGCTCAATCTCACTGTTTAACTCAAGTTTTTCTTGTTGAAAAATTTCTCTTCTGCGAATGTTATCTTTCCTCAATAATTCAAGTATTTCTGTGTGCAGCTGTAAAGCTTCATCACAATCGTTATCTCCCATCTTTTTGTTTTGATTTTGTTTGATCTCACGTTTTAACTCAAGTTTTACTTGTTGAAAAATTTCTCTTCTGCGAATGTTATTCTGCCTTAACAATTCAAGCTTTGCTGTGAGCAGCTGTAAAGCTTCATCATAATTGTTATCTCCCATCTTTTAGTTTTGATTTTGTTTGAATCAATAAGACGGTATTTATTATAGTGTATGCAAATAAATGCTTTCTTAGCGGTGAGTTATTTAACTAAAACAGCTTTCTGGGTTTGTTCCTGTAATCTATAAACAAGTCTTTCCTTCATTCAGTACCTTTATTTATTTTAGGTTTTACCTTCAATGAAAAATATGGTAAGTTAAGCCTTCGTGGCCGTATTAACTTAATAGACCTATTTTTTAAAACAATTACTATTAAACCACGCTTAATGTTTTCTGTCTTTCACTCAACCGCCTTCTTAAAGATTTCAAATAAATGCAATGTTCACACTAAAATGTTAGCAGATTTTGTTTTATTTTGCTCCAAGAGAATGTATTTCAGATTCAGTAAAACTGTTTTGAGTTGCCGCAGTTATCTGGATTGAAAAATGTAATTTTGTTTGTTATTTTAAACTTTTTATTTAAAATAAACTGGAGTCATTAATTGTACACAGAAAAACGTTAAAAATGCCATTTTTAACTAAAAGTGTGCAGATGTACACACCAATTCTGTTTAAAATTCAGAGATGTGAAGAGCATAATGTGGAAATGCTCTGTTCTCCATCATTTTTTTTTTTATTTAATTTGAAAATCAAATAAAAAAATGCCTTTTTGAGTGTTATTTTAAATCTCTTCAGTATTTAAAATGAGCATAAATTGTTTGTCTGTACCTCTGTTATACTAAAATTTGTATTTAGAATAAACAGGAGTTTTTGTTTGCGTACAGAACAATTTTTAAGCTGGTAATTTCACCATAAAAATGCTGACTTTTTTATGATGTATTTGAGAAAACTCATCTGACAACGTCTTTTAACCAACAGGGGGCAGCTACGAGTCTTAATTTTATCACGAAGAGACTGATTTATTTCATTCAGTATTTAAACTAAAAACAACCTTTTCAGAATTAGTTTCTAGTGTGTCAGTGATAAACGCTCGAACCACGTTCTCGTCAGAGACAAATCTATGTTGTTAGACAGTTTAGATGGCTTTAGATGAGTTTTTTAAGCTTCTAGTGAAACCACTTTTCACCGTGTGTGTGTGAACTGCGTCTGCTTGTCACTCAAAGTGCATCAGGAAATGACGACAAGAATGGGCGGGCCAACGCAGCGTGCGTAGCGCGTCACCAGCTTCGTACGTGAGCGAGGCGGAGCTCGCTACAAGATACGTGACGTCAACAAATCAATCACAGCGTTTGCAGTGCATCACTCATGCATTCATGGTGAATGTAGTTTTCTTACCTTCGACCAATGAAGTACCGGAAATGACGACAAAGTGGGTTGGTCGCAACGGCGTGCGTTCCCACTACAGCGAATCAGCGCTCGCTACGAGTGATTGACAGCTCACAGCTCTCGTTTCATCCAATCACAGCTCATAAACAAACGTGTACTAGGACACGTAGCTCTGTAACGTTAGCTTAGCACAACAAAACACAACTTTATAGACTCGTAATCAACTCAAACGCTTCAAATTAACTTCCCAAAATTCTGAAACATGCGGCGAACACACCTAGACAGGCCAACTTAGTTACGCTCAGTAACACAGCACTGCAGCTGTTGAACAAACACGGACTCTCTCGGAGCGCGTCAAGGTCGGTTCTGGTCCACTTTCAGTGGAGCAGAAACTCGGGTCTAAACAGAACCACTATCCGACAACGTTCTACAGTAATATGCTTCTATGACCTGCTCTAACATGTAAAATACCACAACAGCAATCTTGTAGATGTTAAATTAGCTTTCAGGCTTTTTGACTCGGCGGTCAAACAAAGCTTTGTACAGGAGTCTGCGTGAACTGGACCGAACCAGAACCCCCACAGACCACAGACTGACAAAAACCTCACCTGAATGCTTCCAACAGCGTGTAACAGAGTTGAAACGAATAACAATTCCTCAGCCTCAAATGATAAAAACATGCAGAATCTGCCTGCTTTGAACACTTCCAGCCAAAATTATTATCCTCAGAGTTTAAAACTTGGATCCTCTTATGCAAACATGACAGTTCATGAGAGACCACAGAGCTATCAATAAACTTTTAGAAAACACGTCGGGCCACCAGATGTAAAGGATTATGAGGAGGTCAATATTAATACTGACCTCTTTACCTTAATTAATTTACTTATTCAGATTGAATAGTAAATTCACGGATTCTGTTCTTTTTCAGTTTACCCAATATTTCTGTGATCTTTATGATGGATAAATAAACAGAGCCATTAAGTGACAATGGACACGTTAACTTAGCTTGATATGTCAAAGAGACACTATCATTTATTTAAAATAAATCAACTAAATTAACACCATTACACTTGATTGACATGATTTCACTTTCTTTCAAATTAATACGTCAGCACACTTAAATTTAACACAACAGACTTCAATATTGGATGTTAACATATTTAGTCTGTGGGCTCTTCAGCTTAATTATAGTTTCCAGCTTAGATTGGGAGGGGAAAGAATAGGAGGAAAGATTTAAGAAGAAATTATCGTGAGCATGATACCAGAGTGACACTTCTCCTCCGACTTCTGCTAAAATCCAGGTACGTTTTGTAAACAGCTCTTTACCTTTTGACGACCGCCCGGTAAGAGGGAAGACCTTGTAGCTTTTCAGATGCACGGGTCCTTGTGGGAACCAGTACAATACCTTCGAGCAGGGTTCTGGTTTACGTTTCAACGTCTCCTGGTTTTCGCTTGGTCATCAGAGAATAATGTCAGCTTCAGGCCTCTGACTTCAAGATAAACTTATTCCAGGAAGGAATAAACAAAGTTTTTGAGCTTACGCTCGTTCGAAATGGACCCATAACAACATGTTATCAGTCCCAGTCCTTAGCGCGTGACTGGTGGTCATTCAGCCCTTTGGGAGAGTTCACATCATCTTTCGAAGCTCCCAGAAACTCTTCATGAACTTTCTCGTTCCTTCCAAACTCTTGCAGACTCCGCACAGTTAGAACTTAAAAAGAGACTTAGAGAGGAGTTCACTTGCCTTATCAGACCCAAGGTTACAGCCAGAGCAGAGGGAGATTTGTTTAGGAAAAGACAGAGAAGCTGGAGCCTTGTTCATGAAAAACAACGGATTAACCTGTCTTCTGACTTTCTAAACAAAACCGTCTGGTCTATGTGACCCGAGATTTCACCTTTAACACAGCAGTGAACACAGTTTAACTCTTACAGAATAACACAGCTTAAAAGCACACATCATGAAAATGACAAAAGTTATTCTTTTGATCACATCAGCCTAAAATCAAAGATAGAAATAGTCTCTTTTGGTGACTATATTTATCAGATTACAGCTAAATGAATGATTTTGTAGTAAATGTCTTGCTTTACTGAAAGGTCAGTAAAGGTCATCACTGGACAGTTCAAAAGTACACAGGTGTCTTAAAAGTGGACAAGGTCATGCCCACTACAGGCAGACCCCCAATCCCATACTCATTGAGCACCCCCCCACAGTGTACCTCGAGGAACACGGTCAAAAGCCTTCTCCAAGCCTACAAAACACACGTAGACTAGGCAAACTCCCATGACCCCTCAAGGACCCACTCAATTTTGGAAAAACAAATACCCTCACCCCCAATCAATCATTTGAAAAAGTTTAATTGAAAACATTATAAAGAAAAGAAAGCATATCCACTATTTATAATGAGAAATAATACATTTATGAATTTGAAAAATATAGTTCCCCTCTCGTCAGCCTAACAATGGCTTGATCCATAGAGCCTTGACTTGGGGGAAGTTCACCTCAGGACTGAAGAGGTGGAGGGGTGAGACTAGGTTGCCACAATGACAGGCGATCTTAGGGTTTGAACCTCATAAAAACTCGTTCTTGCTATTTGACTCAAACCAAAACATTTACTGGTAGTCTTTTTGCAGACAGCAACAGTAATTCATTCAACCTTTATTTATACAGGTTAGTCTCACAACGACTCATTTACAAGAGAAACCTGAAAGTAATATTTCTATAACGTTTAAAGGGTCTCTGATCAGGATCAGTAAATCTTGTTTCATCATTTCAGTGTCTCATAATTTATATTGACTGACACCACAGGAAATCAGAGTCTGAAGAATATTTTTATTGGATTTAGTGGATTTATTTATTGGATGAGCGTCTTCAGTCTGTCAACATTTTGTATTTATTTAGAGCTTTAAAATCTTTAAAACTGCTACAACAATTATTCAATGAGCACAAAGTAATTTACACCAAATTAAACAATCTCCAATATGATTCTGAACAATCTTTAGACTAAAACTGCACACGTATTTGATGCACACTGACAGTTTCTCACCATTATTCACCAGCAAAGTTACACATTTAAAATCTTTATTTACAACGGTGGTTTTTGTTTACATGTTTCCATGGCATTATTGAAGCGCTGCTGTGATTGTGATGAACTATTTCTCCACTTCTTGGTAGCTGTCTGCTGGGAAAGTCTTTAATTAACCTTTTGTGATGGATATGTTGTAATAATGAGATTCTTTGGCTGTTTGTGCGCTCTTTGTGAACCATGGATGTTGTTGTAGGCGGAAACTAATGTTAGTGAAGGTCAGGATGAAATTAAGACCCAAGGATGCAGACTTGAACATGTGGGCTTATTTAGTAAATAGGCTGTGTAAACAGGGCCTAGAAATGATTAGACGAACTATGTGCAACCATCTTTTTGTAGATTTGTATTTTTTCCCCATGCCATTATTCTCAAATGAGCTGTTCAGAATATACCACAGTAAAGGTGGATTTTCTATTATTATTATTTTTTCTCCATATAGATATGTCATTTCAAAGTGTGTGCAGCTCATTTCAGAAAGTATGCGAGTTCAGTAAAGTATCTTAAACCATTCAGAAAGTTTGGAGACTGGATCGTTTCAAGAAAATGACAACGCACTTTGGTCTTGGCCCTACTCAGCTCAATAATCCAAGTACAATACATAAACTCAGTTTTTTCTTTAAAATACTGTCCACTAGGGGTGCAAATCTCTCAGTGTCTGGAGAATCAATTCGATTCCAATTTTTGGTGTCATGATTCGATTCAAAATCGATTTTACGATTCAGGAACTATTTTCGATTCAGAAACAATTTTTTCTATTGAAATGGTCATAAATTTAGTTTCAGTGATGTAATTAACAAGCTGAAAAGAATAAACAACAATGTAAACAAATGGTACATTTATTTAAAACAACAATTTTAGGTTCCTTATTGTATCAAATTTTTGCATCATTTGATATTCATACCAAAAATAGGAACAAATTATACAAGAGTGCATACAATTCTGTAACTTAAATTACCAGTATTAGGTTAGTTGCTTGGATTTCTCTAAACCAATAAAATAAAAATAAAAATCTAGGAACAAATAATTTATCCATCCATCATCTTTACCCACTTCTTCCTTTTCGAGTCTCGGGGGTCACTGGTGTCCATGTCCAGCCATCACTGTGGGAGAGGCGGGGGACACCTGGACAGGTCTCCAGTCCATCAGACACATAATTCACAATATATAAAAACAAAGTGAACAGACTTCAGCCTTCCATAGTACATTAACCTTTAACTCAATATAAAATACAGACTTCACAGGTTTTTTTTACCATATTGATTCATCCATCAATCCATTTTCGTCCGCTTATCCAGGGTTGGGTCGCGGGGGTAGCAGCCTAAGTAGGGAGGCCCAGACTTCCCTCTCCCCAGCCACTTGGAGCAGCTCCTCTGGGGGAATCCCAAGGCGTTCCCAGGCCAGCCGAGAAACATAGTCCCTCCAGCGTGTCCTGGGTCTTCCTCTGGGTCTCCTCCCGGTGGGACATGCCCGGAACACCTCACCAGGGAGGCGTCCAGGAGGCATCCTAACCAGATGCCCGAGCCACCTCAACTGGCTCCTCTCGATGTGGAGAAGCAGCGGCTCTACTCCGAGTCCCTCCCGGATGACTGAGCTTCTCACCCTATCTCTAAGGGAGAGTCCAGACACCCTGCGGAGAAAACTCATTTCAGCCGCTTGTATCCGAGATCTCGTTCTTTCGGTCACAACCCAAAGCTCATGACCATAGATGAGGGTGGGAACGTAGATCGATCGGTAAATTGAGAGCTTTGCCTTTCGACTCAGCTCTCTCTTCACCACGACAGACCGGTACAGCGCCCGCTTCACTGCGGATGCTGCACCTATCCGCCTATCGATCTCATGCTCCAGTTTTCCCTCATTCGTGAACAAGACCCCGAGATACTTAAACTCCTCCACTTGGGGCAGGACCTCCTCCCCGACCCGGAGAGGGCATGCTACCCTTTTCCGGCTCAAGACCATGGCCTCGGATTTGGAGGAACTGATCCTCATCCCGGCCGCATCACACTCGGCTGCAAACCGCTCCAGCGAAAGCTGTAGATCACGATCTGATGAAGCCAATAGGACCACATCATCTGCAAAAAACAGAGAAGCGATTCTAAGGCCACCAAAACGGATCCTCTCAACACCTTGGCTGCGCCTAGAAATTCTGTCCATAAAAGTTATGAACAGAATCGGTGACAAAGGGCAACCTTGGCGGAGTCCAACTCTCACTGGAAACGAGCCTGACTTACTGCCGGCAATGCGGACCAAGCTCTGACACCGGTCGTACAGGGACCTAACAGCCCATATCAATGGGCCTGGTACCCCATACTCCCGGAGTACCCCCCACAGAACCCCCCGAGGGACGCGGTCGAATGCCTTTTCCAAGTCCACAAAGCACATGTAAACTGGTTGGGCAAACTCCCACGCACCCTCCAGGACCCTGCTGAGGGTGTAGAGCTGGTCCAGTGTTCCACGACCAGCACGAAAACCACACTGCTCCTCCTGAATCCGAGGTTCGACTATCCGACGGACCCTCCTCTCCAGAACCCCTGAATAGACCTTACCAGGGAGGCTTAAGAGTGTGATCCCCCTATAGTTGGAACACACCCTACGGTCCCCCTTTTTGAATAGGGGAACCACCACCCCAGTCTGCCAATCCAAGGGAACTGCCCCCGATGTCCACGCGATATTGCAGAGTCGCGTAAGCCAACACAACCCCACAACATCCAGAGCCCTAAGGAACTCAGGGCGAATCTCATCCACCCCCGGAGCCCTGCCACCGCAGAGCTTTTTAACCACCTCGGTGACCTCAGCACCAGAGATTGGAGAGCCCGACCCAAAGTCCCCAGGCTCCGCTTCCTCAGTGGAAGACGTGCCAGTAGGATTGAGGAGGTCTTCGAAGTATTCCGCCCACCGACTCACAACATCCCGAGTTGAGGTCAACAGCACGCCATCCCCACCATAAATGGTGTTGGTCGCGTACCGCTTTCCCCCCCTGAGACGCCGGATGGTGGACCAGAATCGCCTCGAAGCCGTACGGAAGTCATTCTCCATGGCCTCTCCGAACTCCTCCCACGCCCGAGTTTTTGCCTCAGCAACCACCCGAGCCGCATGCCGCTTGGACTGTCGGTACCTATCTGCTGCTTCCGGGGTCCCACAGGCCAAAAAGGCCCAATAGGACTCCTTCTTCAGCATGACAGCATCCCTCACCGCCGGTGTCCACCACCGGGTTCGAGGGTTGCCACCACGACAGGCACCAACAACCTTGTGGCCACAACTCTGATAAGCTGCCTCGACAATAGAGGCGCGGAACATGGCCCACTCGGACTCAATGTCCCCCGCCTCCCTCGGAACGTGTTCAAAGCTCTCCCGGAGGTGGGAGTTAAAGCTCCGTCTTACGGGAGACTCTGCCAGACGTTCCCAACAGACCCTCACAATACGTTTGGGTCTGCCAGGTCTGACCGGCATCCTCCCCCACCATCGGAGCCAACTCACCACCAGGTAGTGGTCAGTGGACAGCTCCGCCCCTCTCTTCACCCGAGTGTCCAGGACATGCGGCCGCAGATCAGATGAGACGACAACAAAGTCGATCATCGAACTGCGACCTAGGGTGTCCTGGTGCCAAGAGCACATATGTACACCCTTATGCCTGAACATGGTGTTCGTTATGGACAATCCATGACGAGCACAGAAGTCCAATAACAGAACACCACTCGGGTTCAGATCAGGGGGGCCGTTCCTCCCAACCACACCCCTCCAGGTCTCACTGTCATTGCCCACGTGAGCGTTGAAGTCCCCCAGTAGAACAAGGGAGTCCCCAGGAGGCGCACTCTCCAATACCCCCTCCAAGGACTCCAAAAAGGGTGGGTAATCTGCGCTGCCGTTTGGCGCATAGGCACAAACAACAGTCAGAGCCCGTCCCCCCACACGTAGGCGAAGGGAGGCTACCCTCTCGTTCACCGGGGTGAACCCCAACGTACAGGCACCAAGATGGGGGGCAACAAGTATGCCCACTCCTGCTCGGCGCCTCTCACCAGGGGCAACTCCAGAGTGGAAGAGTGTCCAACCCCTCTCAAGGAAACTGGTTCCAGAGCCAGAGCCATGCGTTGAGGTGAGTCCGACTATTTCTAGCCGGAACCTCTCAACCTCACACACTAGCTCAGGCTCCTTCCCCACCAGAGAGGTGACATTCCATGTCCCAATGGCCAGCTTCTGTAGCCGAGGATCAGACCGCCAGGGTCCCCGCCCTCGGCCACCACCCATCCCACATTGCACCCGACCCCTTTGGCCCCTCCCATAGGTGGTGAGCCCATGGGAAGGGGGACCCACGTCTCCTCTTCGGGCTGTGCCCGGCCGAGCTCCATGGGTAAAAGTCCGGCCACCAGGCGCTCGCCAATGTGGGATATTGATTCATATTTAGTAAATATTTAACATTTCAAAACCTGTGCAAACCTGCATCAAATCTCTTCTGAACTGTAATTTATAAACATAAATTGTATCATTTAGAACTAGCTCCAGGTGATGTGTCTCATCTGGTCTCTCCAACCTGTTAAAAAGACAAATTACATTACGTTTGTTGTATAACTTTATAAGTTTTAGTATAATATGAGAAAAAAAAACAGTTACCTTTGAGCAACAGCTGCATCAGAACTTCTCCCACTTTATTCTTGTTTCAGCTGTGTGGACCTTTATCTACGTGAAGTAAAAACGTACGTTGCTTCCAGCGTATTAAAAATAAAACTAAACCCCTCCACTGAGCTGTCTGCTCGTAAATCCTTTGTGATACAGCAGGAGATGGAGAGAGAAATCTTTGCAACAAACTTTGTTGGTCGGCTGGTTTCACTTTCATCTTCCGCGCAATTTATTGTATTTCCAAAATACTGTACCATAATTTTATTTGACACTTCTTGCAAGCAACCGTTCTCTTGTTAAAGGACATGACCCACAATGTTTTCAAATTGCATCGCCATTAATATTTAGTAGTTAATTAAATAATGAAACAGGGGTGTTTATTTATATTGTAGAGAAATAACGCTAAATGTGTTATTTCATGTTTTTTAGCAGTTTTTTGCAGCAGCTCCGGGAAAATCTGCCCCTTTCCTTATATGGGCATTGAGGTCACTGAAGTTTCTGCCTTGAACATGCAGAGTTATAACAAGCATGCATCAACGTAGCTTCATTATTGCAGCGGTGTTATATCTTATTAAAAAGTTCTAAAAAATAAATAAAAACAGAGCGCTGGTCCAGCTGTACCCACAACTGCACCAGAAAATATTTAGAGATTGCACATCCACGTAGGACACTATTAATTCGCTCGCGTATGAGACCGAAGGAAGAGCTGTGCCAACTATCCATGAATGAATTTGTCGGAGCGAACCAAACTCGTGTGAGGCCGCGCGGCTCCGCAAAGCCCCCGGTGGGCTGCGGGCTGCATCAGCTCCCTGCCCTCCCCATTCTCCAGAACCTTCCAACAAGATACAACACCGCTGTGGCCAAAGTCGTGCAAAGCCGCGCGGCTCCGCAAAGCCCTCGGCGGGCTGCGGGCTGCATCAGCTCCCAGCCCTCCCCATTCTCCTTCCAACAAGATACAACACCGCTGCGGCCGAAGTCGTGCGAAGCCGCGCGGCTCCGCAAAGCCCCCGACGGGCTGCATCAGCTCCCTGCCCTCCCCATTCTCCAGAACCTTCCAACAAGATACAACACCGCTGCGGCCGAAGTCGTGCGAAGCTGGGCGGCTCCGCAAAGCCCCCGGTGGGCTCTGGGCTGCATCAGCTCCCTGCCTCCCCATTCTCCTTCCAACAAGATACAACACCGCTGCGGCCAAAGTCGTGCGAAGCCGCGCGGCTCCGCAAAGCCCCCGGTGGGCTGCGGGCTGCATCAGCTCCCTACCCTCCCCATTCTCCTTCCAACAAGATACAACACCGCTGCGGCCAAAGTCGTGCGAAGCCGCGCGGATTGCCCACTCCTGTTTCCACCCGACCTGGGGGAGAGAACAAAAAGGCAAGCGGGCAGCTCCACACAGCCCCAGCCACAGTGGTGTTATATCTTATTAAAAAGTTCTAAAAAAAATAAATAATAAAAACTGGGAGCGCTGCCGGTCCCGCAGCGCACCAGGAAACCCGCAGAACCCTGCGCAGCCAGCCACGTTGAACACGAGTGTAATTCGCTTGCACAAATTCATTAATTTCCATATTTCAGTCATGGAGACAGCGAGGAGGAAGCGATCACTTGACTTTTGGCAAAAAAACTAAACAAAAGCCACTGGAACTTTCACTGAAATCAGCATCACTCATAAGCCTCCATCGCAAACTCACTCCCTGCCTTCTGACTGGATCCTTTTTTTACGTCATTTCGGACTTCGGCAATCATCGGCGGAGTTTCCGGATTCTTCCGGGACTCCGTTTTTTTATTTTATTTTTTTAACCCTCGCCTGGCCCAAATGCAAAAATGAAAATAGACATCATATTCTACTACAGTAATTGTCCAATATGGTGAATTGTTACTGTCACGGTGGGTGTTGTCCTTTAAGCTCTGTCGTCCCTAGAACATTGTAGGATCTGAAATTATTTTTAAAGACGAAGGAGCAAGTTGAATCATGCTGTCTCCCTCCTTCATGCTAACAGGCTCCATTCAGATAAAGGGAGCTGGCTAACTTGCTTGCTGTACGGTGGCCTGCACGGCCAAAATTCTACGGTGGCTGAACGAACACAAAATGTGATATTACGCTCAGGAATAGAAGCGGAAAAAATATAAAACTAAACCTTTTAAAATCGATTTTGGGGATTTTAGAATCGATTCAGAATCGCCAGGACTAAGAATCTAGATTCTTAAAAAAAAAAAAATCTATTTTTTTTTCTCTGCACCCCTACTGTCCACAACAGGTAAGATAATAACAATTCATAATCTTTTCTCAAAACCTCACTGCAAAAATTATGGACCATCCCTTTAAGAACACCCTGCCTTTTTTTCCTTCCTGCAGCGGGGTTGTGGTTTAATAACAACAACATGCTGACTTTGTGCACAGCTTTGATTTAATTACAGGATCTTTCCTTTTTTTCTTTAGTGTGTGAGGGATTTTTAGCTTCTTTAAGTCATTTCACATTTTTAATCCTCTTTACTCGTTTGTGTTCAACTTGATTATCGCTGGTAGCAGACAAGTTATTGCACACTGTTGTTTCGGTTAGCAGCTGGCCCTTTTAAATTAAGACATTTCCCTCCTACTTATTTTTAATAACTGCAAGCTGCATTACAACTCCTCTGAATGTAAATCAATATACATGTATATACCAGAGCTAACAGGCAGCTTAGCATTAATATTCACTTGTCTGGGAGGAGAACTCTTTTGGGCCTTTTCCTTAGCTCCTCTTCAGCATGACTGTACTTGGTTCAGTATGCTTCCGAACCGTTTTCCACTATTACTTTTTGGTGGAACCGGCACTTGTTTTGGTCCCTTCTTCTCAGTGGTACCAAGCGAGCTGAGCCAGCATCAAAACATGACGTCGGAACACTGTCACTGATTGGTCAGGGGGCGGAGTCACTAGAGGGGTTTCAAAACATTGGATCTGCTATTTGCAATTACCGGTGTTCGAACTCGAGGAGTGATTGGACCTCTTTTAAAGATTTTAAAAACAATGATGACAACACTGTGGTCTAATGCTGAAGTGCAGTTGTTTTTTATGCTTGATGGCCGATGACAAAATTTTGAGCGAGCTAGATGAGCTCCACCCAGTCCTCTACACTGGAGCCTTGGAGCCCCTTCAGGCCGTGCAGGACGTCATCTCTCTGGCTCCAAGCTCTGCTGGACACCGTGGAAGATCCTCCTTGCTGCCGACTCGGGGCTTGGGCTACAGATCCATGCCTTGTGTGCTCTGTGGGATCCTAGCTCCGCTGGTCACCACGGAGGATCATACCAGCTGCTGACTCGTAGAAGGCCATTGCCCGGACCCCGGTCTCGCCTGCTCATGAAAGCCGAACCCTGATCCTGGCAGATGGGTGATGATTTCTAAAACATTTTATGTATTAAAAAAAATGGCAGCATGTGGTGGCACAACTGGTAGAGCTGCTGCCTCTCAGCGAGAAGTTTACACTGGTTCAAATCCCGGTCCGGGGGTATTTCTGGGTAGAGTTTGCATGTTCTCTCCATGCATGTGTGGGTTTTCTCCGGGTACCGGTACTCCGGTTTCCTCCTACAGACCAAAAACATGCATGTTAGACTGAATGGTAACTCTAAATTGTCCCTAGGTGTGTGAGAGAGAGTGAATGGTTGTTTGTCTCTATGTCTTCCTGTGATGAACTGGAGACCTGTCCAGGGTGTCCCCCGCCCCTCGCACAGTGATTGTGGACATGGGCACCGGCGACCCCCCACGACCCAAAATGGAAGAAGTGGGTAGAAGATAATGGATGGATGGATGTTTAGAGAAGAGCTACATCCTTTAGTTCAACTTTATTCTAACCCACAGAGCTACAAATCACAAAACAAAAGTGTAACTTTAAAGCAAAGCTAAAAATAAATAAAGATCTGTGAATAAGAAACAAAATCAAACATTTAAATTGACAATAAATGTAGACACAATGAGTGCAAATACATCAAATGATGCAAAAGAAAACATATTCAATTTTAAATATAAATGATTTTGTAGCATCTCGCTCATCAGATATTTAATGGTGAACTAAAGTTCATTAAAAATTTATTAGCAGGAT
>JBBPBX010003185.1:13494-33067 GCA_038048925.1 Garcialebias charrua | reverse complement strand
AAGTTTATAATTTTTTTATAATCTGTATTCTTTTTAGTTGGCCAGAAACTTCAAAATAAATTCTCACCGTGTACTGAAACCTGTTCTATTTCGTGTAAGCTACGCCCTTTAAAAGCTGTCGCTATTGGGTTTACCCGCACGCAGCGCCCCAAACACTGAAAACATCTAGTCCACACCCACCTGCTGTGTGGGCCCCACCTGGTCCGCTATAAATTGCATCTGGACCGGAGCTCGACTCTTGTTTTTCTTCAGCCAACGTGAAGAACACGACTTCTACGAAAACAACAGAAAAGACGAAAGATGACTTCAACTAAGAAGACCATTCGTCTGTGCCCCTTTTGCCAGACGGGCTACATTTTATCGACGGATCTGCACGCCGTGTGTGAAAGCTGCCTGGGAGCTGACCACGCTCTGCAAGCTTTGGATCCGCTCTTCTCCTGTCCAGCCTGTAAACTTTTTTCGGCTGAGGAGAAGCAGCGCCGGTATGAGCTCTTTTCCTCTAAGGAGGACAAGTTTCAACCGAGGGGGGACTGTTCACTCGCCGAATCTTTGGACTCCCTGTACACGGAGTTAGCAACCCCCCCCCCCTCTGAAGCTAAAACAGCTAGCAGTTGCACTCCATCCTGCCTTACAGGAGGTTTGGAACCGGTGTTGCCTTCAATGGTCACCCCCGCACCCAGCGGTAATCCACCACTCTGCTCCACAAACTCCTGGAGATAACCGGTAGGTCGGTGAGAGCCTGCGACCTAGAAGTGGCCGAACCAGCGACTCAGACCACGTTGACCCCTTTGGCGGGAAGGTTTGCCACCCAGCACAGTGGACACCGGGACCCAGTCTGGCCCTGTTTCCCGGCCATGTCCACTCTCCTCCTGGGTTCCGGACGCCTCCTACACGGTGATCACCAATGTCGAAAGGCTCACGGACCAGGGTTTTCCCACCGTCCCTCCCCTAGAACCCAGTTTGTCTGCTGTCTTTAAGGTAAGAGCAGCAAAATACGTCAGCTGACATATCACCCCGCCATCCCACGGTGACCAGCTCACCGCAAAGCTGACGGACAGAATCTATCAGTGCTCGTCGCAGGTGGGGGGCAGCAATCAACAACATTGCTATGCTAGCCCTTAGATAGCTAAGGAGGTGAAGGAACCAAACCCGTTCGCCACAGAGCTGGACCAGATCGGCACAGCTGTGGACACGATTACCAACCTGTGTACAGCGCTTGCAACGTGCTCTACCCGCATCTCATCCTGGGCAACGTTCCTACAGAGACAGATGTGGTTGAAACTGTCTCTGTTAATTCCAGAGGACGTTTAAAAAAGAACTCTTGGTAAGTCCTATGTCCCCAGATGACCTCTTCGGCCCCCACTTTCAGTCGGTCCCAAACCAGCTGCAGTGGTTTTAAGGTGAAAAATAAAAAACCTCTGTCAAAACGCAGTTTTTCATTCAGACAGGCTGAATTCATCTGTTCCGTTTTTTTGTAAACACATTCTCCACATTTAATGAAAAGGTTGGCCTGAGGCAACTTTTCAAAGGTAAACAAAAAGAAAAGCAGTTCTAGTGTAATGACAGACAAACAGGAGTTGGTGCAGCTGCGCTCAGAGACTCTGTCATCCACCCACCAGCCCCGCCCCCTCACCTGTCAGAGGAGACGAGCGATGACAGCTGTCAGAAAACACAGAGTGGTAAGATGTTTAACAAAAAGTTATTGCCCAAACAACACAGGGACCTTTCTGTCCCCACACACTCAGGTAAAAAACCTGAACCTGCAGTTAAAGCGAGAGTTTAACGCAGGGGTTACTCGCCTCTCTCTCCTGTCAGCCTGACAGAAGTGAGCGCTGAAAGTGAACCTCCACTGAAGCGGCGCTTGTTTTGTTCACCCGCTAACGCCGGTTCTTCTGCCCAACCGGGCACAGCCGGGGAACATTGTAAGAACCATTACATAGAAGCCGATAAACGGCCCTTTTCGTGCCAGCCTTCCATGGGTCAGTGTTGGCGATGCCAACTCGATGGCAATAGAGGCTTATTTATTCTCCCTTACGAGACAAAACATCCACGCGCTTCCACTCTCAGAGTGCAGCGGGGCAGGAAACATGCAGTTTGAACAAATGGTTGCATCGTTTAATCCACAAGGGTTACACTCTGCAGTTTGCGAGAACACCACCAAAATTTAATGGTGTGTTGGAAACCAAGATAACATCTCCAGGACAAGGCGTGATCATCCAATTGGAGCTGAAGGAGCTTCTAGAACAGATTTGATTTCCAGAGTTCCCTCGGGAGAGGAGGAAGCCGGTTTTTACTCCCGGTACTTCCTGGTTCCGAAGTGGACCTGTCTGCCTTCAACAAATTCATCATGGAACGACCTTTTCACATGCTGACTGTGAAACGTGTTCTCGATTATGTGACGCAAGGGAAGTGGTATGTGTTTGTAGCACCTCGGCACACTTTATGCTGAAAACCTAAAATGGAGGGTGCTTGGGTTTGGTATCAATCTGGTACCCCAATCGGTGTGCAGCACCAATGACCTAGTTTAATACAAATAGGACCCAGAGAAACAGGATAATTTGAGGCAAAATGATTCAGCCTTAATTTATTAAACTAAATAACCTAATAGTGAGTGACAGGAAGTTTAACTAGTCACCACCATAAACTTTATAGCCGGAAAACTCTTAAAATTTAAACAAAATACCTCTTCACATAAGGCAGAACAAAAGGAATATTACAGGTCTCTTTTTTTTTCTTTTCACCAAAGAACAACAGTAAATGTCCATGTACATCAATATACACAGTCCTGTACAAAAAGTAACCCAGTCAATTTATTACTCACAACCTCCAGAAGAGTGGGAAAAACGTTGCAGGCCTGTTACAAAAACCCAGAGTTTTTAAATCCCAGAGGAAACTTTGAGAACGTTGCAATTCACTCGTCCTCTTCTTCTCCCACGTCCATTGAACGCAGCAGCAGAGCCCGCGAAACTGAAGCTCCTCAACTCAAAGCTCGCCAGGACTATTTGCGTCTGTATCCTCTCTCCCTCCCTTCGCGTCAACCAAGCTCCTCCAACTTTGTCTTAATTTTGTCCTCACCAAGGCGTTTTGTCCAACTTTCTCCCTCTTGAGTCTGAATTTTCTCACTTTTTCCTCCGCTCGTCTCTCCTCGGTTCTGCATCAACCGGTTCGTCCCGCCTTTCTCTTCCCTCTTCACCAATCACCAGTCACACACTGGACGAGCAGTCCCAGTGACCAATCAGGTGGCTCAATACTGGACGAGCAGTCCCAGTGACCTATCAGATGGCTCACCCCTGGACAAGCAGTCAGTGACCAATCAGGTGGCAAAACCAAATAAATACACAGTGCAGCTTATGTCAAACTAATACTTCTTCCACATGCAATATTTACATAAAATAATGCTCCATTGATTTACAAAATACAGTTTTATTTACTTAGTAACTATATTTACCCTTAATATTATTTAAATATTAAAGTAAAGGAAAATACAAGTGTATTTCTTTCAGAAACAAGAATATGAAACCCATAACTGTCATCAATGTTATGCATTAGTAAATAAATGTTTACTTTTAATATATTTGTGTCTTTTGAATTATGTAAGACTTCTATTAACCTCATTGTTACCTTGTAGAAACCTCAGTTTATCCACTGGGCTACATCTTCATAAATCTGAAAGATGCATATTTTCACATTCCAATAATACTTTGTAAACAAATACAGGAAGTTCCTCTGTTTTTCCTTTCAATGGGACTTTTCAGTACAACTGCCTGCCTTTTGGGTACATGCTCGCCACACGCACATTCTCAAAATGCCTGGAGACAGCTCTCCGTCCGCTTCAAACGAGAGGGATAAAAATCCTGTTTTATCTGGACGATCTCCTGCTGTTATCTCGGTCCAGAAAAGAGGCAGAGACACAAACAGTTGTTTTAGTGAAACATCTGTCTCATCTGAGTTTCATGGTAAATTGGGAGAATAAGTATAATTCTGTCTCTGTGAATTACATTCCTGGGAATGAATCTAAACTCAGTGAACATGACAGCAGCCCTGTCAGAAAAGAGGTGGGAATCCCTGATGTCATTGCTTCAGCTCCTCCGGCCTCTCGGAACAGTGACAATGCTGACAGTCATGAGACTGTTAGGAATGATGTCAGCGGCCCACGTCGTGGTGCTACTGGGGTTATTGTTTATGCACCGCCTGCAAAGATGGTTCAATCGACTGACAGTCGACCCTGTACGTCACAAACGGCGTCTGATCACCATTCCCCCATCTGTGGGAGCAGATCTGAACCACTGTGGGGAATTCCCTAAACTTGTCAGAGGGAGTTCCCTTGGGTAAAGCAACGTCATTCACGTCGGTGTTCATAGACGTGTCCCTCTCCGGTTAGGGAAGGACCTGCCCGTCAGAAACGATAGGAGGTGTGCGGCTGGCCGGCACGTTTGCTCACATAAATATATTGGAATTTCTCACAGTACAGAAATTTCTCAGGCATTTTGCCCCACTGGTTCAGGATCATCACGTGATGACACACAGACAACAGAACCGCTACGGCGTACTTAAATCACCAAGGGGGCATGCATTCAGCTCAGCTGCTGAATGCAGCCAGGAAACTGCTCTACTGGGCGCGCACACACACTTGTGCTCAATTAGAGCAGTTTACATCCTGCGTTCTAAACAGGGGAGCAGACATTATGTCGAGAGGAGGCCCTCTGGACAGAGATTGGTCTCTTAATCCAGATCTAATCTCACAAATCTGGAGCAGGTTCAGGAGAATGGAGGTGGACCTGATGGCCACTCGAGAGAACTCTCAGTGCGTCCTGTTCTTCTTCCTAAACCCATGGGATGCTCCACCACTGAGGGTGAACGTGTTTGCATACAAACCATGGCCAAAGACACTCATTTATGTCTCCCCCCCAGTCCCTCTTCTATCAGCATTGCTGGAGAGGGTGAGAGAGGAGAATCTAACAATGATTCTGACCACCCCAGAATACATGAATGCCCCGTGGTTCCTGGTTCTGCAACAGCTGACGGGTCAACCATGGAAGCTGCCATGGAGAAAGGATGCCTTCCTGCAGGCGGGAGGAACAATCAAGTGTTTCCCTATAATAGGTCAGCCCCTTTGGGTCTGGCCGCGGAAACTGTAGCTCTAAACATGAAAACCTAAACTGTAGCTCAACTGTGGTTGTAATACGAAAACTCAAACTGACGAGGTGTACTCACAAAACCAAGGAGCTGGGAACGAGGCATAAACACGACACACCAGGGAGGAAGACGAATGACCCGACAATGACATACACACAAATGCAAACTAATATACACATCTTAATTACCTAAAATCATAATCACCTGAGACGACACGCAGACCTGAGAGACAACATGTAAGGAGGGAGACAGACCAACAGAGGGAGACAGAGGGATCCATCCTTACAGTACCCCCCTCAAAGACGCCCCCAGGCGTCCCCAAAGAACACCCCCAACAACCAGGGTGGGCGGAGGAAGGAACCACAGGGACGGCGGGTACGAAGGAGACACAAGGACAGGGGACAGGACACAAGGACAACAAACCAAAAACTGACAAGCACAAGGCCTGGGACAAAAGCTAAACACAAAGCCAAACCAGAAAAAAACTGTGAGCAAAAGGCAAAAACTAGAACTAGGAACTAAACAAAGACTAAACCTAGAAAACCAACAAGCGTCCAAACATCGTGGCCAGGACGTCCACATCAGGCAAGGACCCATCAGGCAGGCGACCGGGAGGTCGGCCATCGCGCAGGACCACTCTTGGCGGGTGACCGGGAGACCATCCATCGCGTATGACCACGTCCGGCGGACAACCGGGAGGCCGTCCATCGAGCAGAGTCACATCAGGCGGGCGACCGGGAGGCTATCCATCGCGTAGAACCACGTCTGTTTGACAACCGGGAGGCCGTCCATCGAGCAGAGTCACATCAGGCGGACGACCGGGAGGCCATCCAACTTTCAGGACACCAGCACAAGTCAAAAACCTGTCAGGAGGGTGACCGGAAGGTCGTCCAACATCAAAGGCAGGAGCCACGGTGGCAAAAACCTCATCGGCAGGTGCACAGTCTTCTGCAGCTGGTGCCCAAGGCGAAGGGACGTCTAGAGGCGAGATGTCATCGAGCGCAGAGTCATCGATGTCTGACGTGGAGATGTCAGGCGTAGGAACGTCAGGCGTGGAGACATTGAGCATAGCGGAGACGTCTTTGGGCGTAGAGACGTCATACGTAGAAACATCGAGCGTAGCGGCGTCAAGTGATGAAACGTCATCGAGCGTTGAGACGTCTGGCGTAGAGACATCGAGCGGAGCGGCGCCAAGCGAAGAGAAGCCATCGAGCATTGCGGCTTCGAGCGTGGAGACGTTGAGCGTAGAGACGTTGAGCATGGAGACGTCTGGCTTGGAGACATCGAGTGCGGAAACGTCGAGCGTGGAGACGTCTGGCGTGGAGACGTCCGGCATGGAGACGTCGAGCGCGGATAAATCGAACGTAGAGACGTCTAGCTTGGAGACGTCAAGTGTAGAGACGTCTGGCTTGGAGATGTCGAGCGTAGAGACGTCTGGCTTGGAGACGTCGAGCATAGAGACGTCTGGCCTGGAGACGTCGAGCGTAGACACGACTGGCTTGGAGAAGTCTGGCATAGAGACGTCGAGCGTAGAGACGTCTGGCTTGGAGACGTCGAGCGTAGATACGTCTGGCTTGGAGACGTCGAGCGTAGAGATGTCGAGCATAGAGACGTCGAGCGTAGAGACGTTGAGCGTAGAGACGTCGAGCGTAGAGACGCCGAGCGTAGGGACGTCGAGCGTAGAGACGTCTGGCTTGGAGACGTCTGGCGTGGAGACGTCGAACGTAGAGACGTCTGGCTTGAAGACGTCTGGCGTAGAGACGTCGAGTGTAGAGACGTCTGGCGTGGAGACGTCAAGCGTAGAGATGTCTGGCTTGGAGACGTTGAGCGTAGAGACGTCGAGCGTAGAGACGTCGAGCGTAGAGACGTCTGGCCTAGAGACGTCTGGCGTGGAGACGTTGAGCGTAGAGACGTCTGGCTTGGAGATGTCGAGAGTAGAGATGTCTGGCTTGGAGATGTCGAGCGTGGAGACATCTGGCATAGAGACATCTGACGTAGAGGAGATGTCTGGTGTGGAGACGTCGAGCGTGGAGACATCTGGCGTAGAGGAGACGTCTGGGGTGGAGACGTCGAGCGTCGAGACATCTGGCGTAGAAGAGACGTCTGGTGTGGAGACGTCAAGCGTAGAGACTTCGAGCGTAGAGACGTCGAGTGTAGAGACATCGTGCGTAGACACGTCATGCGTAGAGACGTCTGGCATGGAGATGTCTGGCGTGGAGACGTCGTCCGTAAAGACGTCGAGAGAGACGTTTGTCTGGTGTAGAGACGTTGTCTGGCGTAGAGACGTCGTCTGGTGTAGAGACGTCGTCTGGCGTAGAGACGTCGTCTGGCGTAGAAACATCGAGCGTAGAAACATAGAGCAAAAAAAAAAGAAAGGTACTTTTAAAGAAAATATTCTGAAGCCATGTTTGTGTAAGTCCTTGTGTTTTGATTGCACACATTTCTAAACTGCATCTGAACGCCTCCTCTAAAGGTTGATGAATTCACTTCCCAGATGTGTGAGTGGTGATAAGAAGCATTAGACTGTAAGTTCTCGAGAGAAAGTTGGTCAGAGGAGTGAAAACTTCCCAGAGATTAGCAGTAATGAGCTGTGACTCATCCGCACAGAGAACAGACTGTTAATGACTCCATTTCCCTCACAAGTGTGCGTTCACAGGCTCACATCTGTCCGCTGCAGGGAGTTCTATGTGAGCATAATCACTGTCTCTGCTTGGTCTCGCTTTCTTTTTCTTCTTGGATTTATTCAAATTTGATCCAAACACACGTGAATCAGAGGGCTGGGCCTGCTCCTATTGTTCCCAACAATTGACACAAACTAAAAAATGAAGAGGCAACATGATTATGGGCATGTTAAGTCTGCTTAGTAATCTAGGGAATAAACTGTGTCAGCTTTGTCCTTTTCCACCGCTGGCAAACATACCAGAAGGATTTCTCAGTAGGATCACTCACTGAGGAGAGAAACCAGCGTGAAAGTGCAGTTTAACACCCTGGAACATTTGATGAGCATAAACTTAATGTAAAGACCAAACACAAGAGTGTTTAGGTTTCAATGGATATTCATTCTGTGACAGTTAAATAAATAGGTGGACTCTACATTTTATTTAAAACAATCAAAAAAGGTGTTCAATACAGAAATAACTGGACTTTATTTGTTACAGAAAACGTTTTGCCCTCTATCCAGAGGGCTTTCTCAATTCAATGAGAAACACTAAAATAGCAACTTAGTAAATATTGGTGTTGAGGGGCGGCCAAGAAGCAGAATGCAAATGTAACTTTCAACTATTGCAACTTAATCCCTTTTTTCTAGCAGACTTTCACTGAAAAAAGTTAGAGCAGATAAATGGACCCAATCACATAATATTCACTGATTTTCTTCATAAAAAAAACTTATACCATATTTTTCAGACTTTAAGGCACACTTAAAATCCTTAAAATTTTCTCAAAAATCGACAGTGAGCCTTATAATCCAGCGCACCTTATGTATTAATTCTGGTTGTGCTTACTGACCTTGAACCAATTTTAAGTGGTACAACTAAACAATGTTGAGAGTTATTGTGAATGAGTTGAATAAAGTTTGACTAATCTAAATGTTTCACTTAATGAAGCTTATAATCTGGTGCACCTTAAGTATGAAAAAAGACCTGTTCATTGATATTGCACCTTATAGTTGGAAAAACATGGTAATTTTGAGTTTGACTGATAATCGTTATTTTAGAATGGCTAATGCAAGGCTTTAGATATCAGGACAGATGGTGGCCGATTTACAAAGTCAGTCCATAAAGTTTGTTTGTTGTTGTTTTTACTTTTTTTTTTTTTTAGACATAACTCACAGTTTCTTGATTAACTGATCCTAGATAAAATCTAGTCATCCCTCAGGAACCCAGTATTTAAAGCTGAAACAGAACACGCATCTCTGTAGTTCCACCTCTAATTTTATGTCCTGTCCGGTTATGAATCCATTCATCTAGTTCAATAAAAAGACAGTATTATGAATGTGAACACAGTGACTCAAACTGTTAGACGCAGTGGTGTAGTGATATGCGGGTATAGAATAGAAACAAATAGAATAGAATAGAAACAGCCTTCATTGAGAGAAACGCAATTTCAATCCTGTGTATGTCCTGTACATATTGCAGTTCTGACAATAAAGTTGACTTTGACTTTGATTGTACCACAGTTGGGAAATTCAAGTGCAACAGCAGCAACAGATAAAAAGACCCACACAAGAAGTTCCTAAAATGTTAAAAACGATTTATAAAGAAATGTTGAAAACAATATATAAAGAAATAAGATAAATTAACGCTGCAAGCAGCATTGAGGCCCTCGCAGCTTAGCGCCGCTCCGGCCTTATTGTGGCAACCGCGGGAACTTTAGCTAGTCCACCCAGTCGCTATCTCAAACGCTCTCGTGCCTTTCCCGTACCCATTCGCCAGGGTGAGCACTTGCCAAATCTTCAAAATCACCTGCGAACTCCAGAGCTCCAGCAGCGCCTCCTGGTCGCAATGGTGAACGTTCCCATTCCGTTCCTGCACGCATCCACCAGAGTGCGCTTATGCTGAATCTTCTAAATCCCCTTGACCAAAATCCGACCTTCCAGACAGAAGTAATTTTGACTTCCTGTTTTGTGGCAAATGTTTCACATGTACTTCTTTTATGCTTTTCAACATGAAATGTCAATAATGTAAGGGGCACACTGGAGTCAAATGCTAAAGAACAATACCAATACTCATTGATGATGCAACATAAATGTGGTGCAGATTGGGTGATGTATCACTGAGATCTAACAGTTTGAATAATCTAGGGGGCGCACTGGAGTCAAATGTTAACCCACCATATCAATGTGTCCACAAGTGCTGACAGATGACGGACAATGATTGTGTAATAATATAGATAAATACGTCAGTTTGCTGACTTATCTATAATTGAGATGTTAGATTTGAGCAGGTTTAGACTGACACAAATTTATCATCAGTTTTACGGGTTCTCAACTTTTTCAGATTAAATTAATAAATCTGTGGCTCAGTGAATGTAATGTAACTTGACATGAAACGTTATTATGTTNGTATTAATTGTAAATTGGAGATTCTAGTCAATTTAAAAGTATTTGAACATACTTGAGACCAAATTTTTTGTTCAAAGTTGATTGATAAATCTGACTCCCATTTTTCAACAGGTAGTGCTATCGAGTCATCGATTCTAGACAATTTTTTGTATATTTTAGATAATAATTTGGGTGGTTGAAAATTAATAAACTCTAACACACATGTTGGTGTTTCCAACAATGTTTTATTAAGCTTAAATTTCTTTTTTACAATTGACTTAATTTGTTGGTATTGTAGGAAATATTTATTATCAATGTCATATTGTATTATTAATTTATTAAATGGAATAAAGTCTATACCCTCAAATATGTGTTCCAGACATTCAATACCTTTCATTCTCCAACCTGGGAAATTTAACATATTATTTTCTTGTTGAATGTCAGGATTGTTCCAGAGAGGTGTATGTCTACATGGGAGTAGTGAAGACTTTGTCATTTTCAGATACTCCCACCATGCTGTCAGAGATGAGCTAATATTGATGCTCTTAAAGCAGACATGTCTTTTTAAATCTGTACTGATAAATGGTAGATCTGAAATCCTAATATTATTACATAAAGTTTGTTCTATATCCATCCAAGTTTCATCTAGTGCATTCGGTTTTAACCACTTTGATATATACTGTATATATGTTTATTTCTAAATGTAAACTGTAAGTTTGTGCCACAGAAATAAGTTAATATAAGACCCATTAACTTGTGTTCTGTTGTCTTATGTTTTAATCTGCTGAAAAGTTAGTTATAAGTTGTGATCGATCAATCTATGTAAATATGTTGTGATTGTAATTTGATGATTTTGTTATTAAATGACTCTGCCTTTGGTAGGTCAACATAATAACGTTTCCTGTCAAGTTACATTACATTCACTGAGCCACAGATTTATTGATTTAATCTGAAAAAGTTGAGAACCCGTAAAACTGATGATAAATTTGTGTCAGTCTAAACCTGCTCAAATCTAACATCTAAATTATAGATAAGTCAGCAAACTGACGTATTTATCTATATTATTACACAATCATTGTCCGTCATCTGTCAGCACTTGTGGACACATTGATATGGTGGGTTAACATTTGACTCCAGTGCGCCCCCTAGATTATTCAAACTGTTAGATCTCAGTGATACATCACCCAATCTGCACCACATTTATGTTGCATCATCAATGAGTATTGGTATTGTTCTTTAGCATTTGACTCCAGTGTGCCCCTTACATTATTGACATTTCATGTTGAAAAGCATAAAAGAAGTACATGTGAAACATTTGCCACAAAACAGGAAGTCAAAATTACTTCTGTCTGGAAGGTCGGATTTTGGTCAAGGGGATTTAGAAGATTCAGCATAAGCGCACTCTGGTGGATGCGTGCAGGAACGGAATGGGAACGTTCACCATTGCGACCAGGAGGCGCTGCTGGAGCTCTGGAGTTCGCAGGTGATTTTGAAGATTTGGCAAGTGCTCACCCTGGCGAATGGGTACGGGAAAGGCACGAGAGCGTTTGAGATAGCGACTGGGTGGACTAGCTAAAGTTCCCGCGGTTGCCACAATAAGGCCGGAGCGGCGCTAAGCTGCGAGGGCCTCAATGCTGCTTGCAGCGTTAATTTATCTTATTTCTTTATATATTGTTTTCAACATTTCTTTATAAATCGTTTTTAACATTTTAGGAACTTCTTGTGTGGGTCTTTTTATCTGTTGCTGCTGTTGCACTTGAATTTCCCAACTGTGGTACAATCAAAGTCAAAGTCAACTTTATTGTCAGAACTGCAATATGTACAGGACATACACAGGATTGAAATTGCGTTTCTCTCAATGAAGGCTGTTTCTATTCTATTCTATTTGTTTCTATTCTATACCCGCATATCACTACACCACTGCGTCTAACAGTTTGAGTCACTGTGTTCACATTCATAATACTGTCTTTTTATTGAACTAGATGAATGGATTCATAACCGGACAGGACATAAAATTAGAGGTGGAACTACAGAGATGCGTGTTCTGTTTCAGCTTTAAATACTGGGTTCCTGAGGGATGACTAGATTTTATCTAGGATCAGTTAATCAAGAAACTGTGAGTTATGTCTAAAAAAAAAAAAAAGTAAAAACAACAACAAACAAACTTTATGGACTGACTTTGTAAATCGGCCACCATCTGTCCTGATATCTAAAGCCTTGCATTAGCCATTCTAAAATAACGATTATCAGTCAAACTCAAAATTACCATGTTTTTCCAACTATAAGGTGCAATATCAATGAACAGGGGCCTCATGTATCAACCATGCGTGCGCACAAAAACATTGCGCACGTCACTTCCCACGCAAAAGCCCGTATGTATCAAAACTGAACTGAACGTGAATATATGCGCATCCAGGTACATATCCACGCAAGCTCCCGAGCAGGCGTACGCACGTTTCTGTGGTTCTTGTTCCTTTGGCGACACTTACAGGTGTTTCAGAGAAACTGAAGCCCCACAGTCTGTGGTTGACTTTAAGAGCGGCTTGAAGACCTTTCTTTTCAACCGAGCATACTTTACTCCTCATGATTCTACTTTTGATCTCAGCTGATACTGTTGTTGATTTTAATTGTTTTATTATTTGTCTTATTGACATTCAAATATGTTGCACCTTGTAGCACTTTGAGATTTCCATGAATGAAAAGTGCGTTATAAATTGAATTCATAATTATTATTATTATTATTATTATTATTAACTGTTCATGATGTGAAAATGATTAATATTCCCTCCAAACACACGATTAACAAGTATTACATCCACATGACGCAGTGAAATAAAGCACGCGCAAAGTTGTGCCAAAAATAAATTTAACAGGAACGGATTCATTCAGCCTTACTGGAGGTTATAATAAATAGTGTAACACGCAGAGCATTTATTTAGAAACAGATATAATTTTCCGATCTAGGATATGGCTTATCAGCCGTTTTCAGAAATAATCATTTTTCAGTTTGGCACTGCTGCGCTCTGGGGAGCCGTGCATCACGCGTGCATACAGAAGCAGCGGTCAAACTGTTCCACAGAGGGAGCTGCAGGTCGATCGGGATTGTGCAGTCCAGTCCACACAAAGCCGGATCATGTCCAATAGAATGGGCTGAGTGGTCGCGCTTTGGAGCGCGCGCGCACCCTCACCGGTGTCGACACGGCAGCTGGAGGTGTTTCATTATCTGCGTTTATTGTAGATTCCCCCAAAATGACACGTGAAAGTACACCTTATATAACTTGTAGGAGAGTAAAAGCTTCACAGACAGACTGCGCACAGGGCTGCGGAGGGAGCAGCGTCTGGAGACGCCAACATCACGTGATGTCATGAAATGTCTCCACCAAGACGCACAGACTCGTTTCTTCACATCATCTACATAAACAAAGATCTATGTTCTAGCAAACATCCAAGTAAGTTCCTCTGTGTTTACAGTAATTATGGTAATAAACTCGTGCGCAAAGTTAATATTTCCACACAGAATGAATGAATGAGCCGGTTCGCGCACCACAGCAGGGTGCGCATACCGACACACAATCACTCGTTCTTTGCATGATGAACACATTTTATTACTATTCTTACTTAGGATGTTTGTCCTCACTCATATTATATTAAATTCATTATATTCCCGAATCTAGAAATCATTTCTGATCGCGCAGGGATCAAACAAACATGTCCTTCACACATGCAGGAAGTAATTTGCATCTGTTTAACATATGTAAATGTAGGCGTGTCAGGGGAGGTGTCTCACGTGCGCTCAGTTCCACGTCAATTGTGATGTACAAAAGGAATGTGCGTGGATTCAGGTGTACGCACAGTTTGATAAATCTGGATCTTTTTGTGCGTAGACACTTTTCTGGATTTCACCGTACGTCACTTTTCAGTAGGAAATCCACGCAGGTTTTTGATACATGAGGCCCCAGGTCTTTTTTCATACTTAAGGTGCACCAGATTATAAGCTTCATTAAGTGAAACATTTAGATTAGTCAAACTTTATTCAACTCATTCACAATAACTCTCAACATTGTTTAGTTGTACCACTTAAAATTGGTTCAAGGTCAGTAAGCACAACCAGAATTAATACATAAGGTGCGCTGGATTATAAGGCTCACTGTCGATTTTTGAGAAAATTTTAAGGATTTTAAGTGTGCCTTAAAGTCTGAAAAATATGGTATAAGTTTTTTTTATGAAGAAAATCAGTGAATATTATGTGATTGGGTCCATTTATCTGCTCTAACTTTTTTCAGTGAAAGTCTGCTAGAAAAAAGGGATTAAGTTGCAATAGTTGAAAGTTACATTTGCATTCTGCTTCTTGGCCGCCCCTCAACACCAATATTTACTAAGTTGCTATTTTAGTGTTTCTCATTGAATTGAGAAAGCCCTCTGGATAGAGGGCAAAACGTTTTCTGTAACAAATAAAGTCCAGTTATTTCTGTATTGAACACCTTTTTTGATTGTTTTAAATAAAATGTAGAGTCCACCTATTTATTTAACTGTCACAGAATGAATATCCATTGAAACCTAAACACTCTTGTGTTTGGTCTTTACATTAAGTTTATGCTCATCAAATGTTCCAGGGTGTTAAACTGCACTTTCACGCTGGTTTCTCTCCTCAGTGAGTGATCCTACTGAGAAATCCTTCTGGTATGTTTGCCAGCGGTGGAAAAGGACAAAGCTGACACAGTTTATTCCCTAGATTACTAAGCAGACTTAACATGCCCATAATCATGTTGCCTCTTCATTTTTTAGTTTGTGTCAATTGTTGGGAACAATAGGAGCAGGCCCAGCCCTCTGATTCACGTGTGTTTGGATCAAATTTGAATAAATCCAAGAAGAAAAAGAAAGCGAGACCAAGCAGAGACAGTGATTATGCTCACATAGAACTCCCTGCAGCGGACAGATGTGAGCCTGTGAACGCACACTTGTGAGGGAAATGGAGTCATTAACAGTCTGTTCTCTGTGCGGATGAGTCACAGCTCATTACTGCTAATCTCTGGGAAGTTTTCACTCCTCTGACCAACTTTCTCTCGAGAACTTACAGTCTAATGCTTCTTATCACCACTCACACATCTGGGAAGTGAATTCATCAACCTTTAGAGGAGGCGTTCAGATGCAGTTTAGAAATGTGTGCAATCAAAACACAAGGACTTACACAAACATGGCTTCAGAATATTTTCTTTAAAAGTACCTTTCTTTTTTTTTTGCTCTATGTTTCTACGCTCGATGTTTCTACGCCAGACGACGTCTCTACGCCAGACGACGTCTCTACACCAGACGACGTCTCTACGCCAGACAACGTCTCTACACCAGACAAACGTCTCTCTCGACGTCTTTACGGACGACGTCTCCACGCCAGACATCTCCATGCCAGACGTCTCTACGCATGACGTGTCTACGCACGATGTCTCTACACTCGACGTCTCTACGCTCGAAGTCTCTACGCTTGACGTCTCCACACCAGACGTCTCTTCTACGCCAGATGTCTCGACGCTCGACGTCTCCACCCCAGACGTCTCCTCTACGCCAGATGTCTCCACGCTCGACATCTCCACACCAGACATCTCCTCTACGTCAGATGTCTCTATGCCAGATGTCTCCACGCTCGACATCTCCAAGCCAGACATCTCTACTCTCGACATCTCCAAGCCAGACGTCTCTACGCTCAACGTCTCCACGCCAGACGTCTCTAGGCCAGACGTCTCTACGCTCGACGTCTCTACGCTCGACGTCTCTACGCTCAACGTCTCCAAGCCAGACATCTCTACGCTTGACGTCTCCACGCCAGACGTCTCTACACTCGACGTCTCTACGCCAGACGTCTTCAAGCCAGACGTCTCTACGTTCGACGTCTCCACGCCAGACGTCTCCAAGCCAGACGTCTCTACGCTCGACGTCCCTACGCTCGGCGTCTCTACGCTCGACGTCTCTACGCTCAACGTCTCTACGCTCGACGTCTCTATGCTCGACATCTCTACGCTCGACGTCTCCAAGCCAGACGTATCTACGCTCGACGTCTCCAAGCCAGACGTCTCTACGCTCGACGTCTCTATGCCAGACTTCTCCAAGCCAGTCGTGTCTACGCTCGACGTCTCCAGGCCAGACGTCTCTATGCTCGACGTCTCCAAGCCAGACGTCTCTACGCTCGACATCTCCAAGCCAGACGTCTCTACACTTGACGTCTCCAAGCTAGACGTCTCTACGTTCGATTTATCCGCGCTCGACGTCTCCATGCCGGACGTCTCCACGCCAGACGTCTCCACGCTCGACGTTTCCGCACTCGATGTCTCCAAGCCAGACGTCTCCATGCTCAACGTCTCTACGCTCAACGTCTCCACGCTCGAAGCCGCAATGCTCGATGGCTTCTCTTCGCTTGGCGCCGCTCCGCTCGATGTCTCTACGCCAGACGTCTCAACGCTCGATGACGTTTCATCACTTGACGCCGCTACGCTCGATGTTTCTACGTATGACGTCTCTACGCCCAAAGACGTCTCCGCTATGCTCAATGTCTCCACGCCTGACGTTCCTACGCCTGACATCTCCACGTCAGACATCGATGACTCTGCGCTCGATGACATCTCGCCTCTAGACGTCCCTTCGCCTTGGGCACCAGCTGCAGAAGACTGTGCACCTGCCGATGAGGTTTTTGCCACCGTGGCTCCTGCCTTTGATGTTGGACGACCTTCCGGTCACCCTCCTGACAGGTTTTTGACTTGTGCTGGTGTCCTGAAAGTTGGATGGCCTCCCGGTCGTCCGCCTGATGTGACTCTGCTCGATGGACGGCCTCCCGGTTGTCAAACAGACGTGGTTCTACGCGATGGATAGCCTCCCGGTCGCCCGCCTGATGTGACTCTGCTCGATGGACGGCCTCCCGGTTGTCCGCTGGACGTGGTCATACACGATGGATGGTCTCCCGGTCACCCGCCAAGAGTGGTCCTGCGCGATGGCCGACCTCCCGGTCGCCTGCCTGATGGGTCCTTGCCTGATGTGGACGTCCTGGCCACGATGTTTGGACGCTTGTTGGTTTTCTAGGTTTAGTCTTTGTTTAGTTCCTAGTTCTAGTTTTTGCCTTTTGCTCACAGTTTTTTTCTGGTTTGGCTTTGTGTTTAGCTTTTGTTCCAGGCCTTGTGCTTGTCAGTTTTTGGTTTGTTGTCCTTGTGTCCTGTCCCCTGTCCTTGTGTCTCCTTCGTACCCGCCGTCCCTGTGGTTCCTTCCTCCGCCCACCCTGGTTGTTGGGGGTGTTCTTTGGGGACGCCTGGGGGCGTCTTTGAGGGGGGTACTGTAAGGATGGATCCCTCTGTCTCCCTCTGTTGGTCTGTCTCCCTCCTTACATGTTGTCTCTCAGGTCTGCGTGTCGTCTCAGGTGATTATGATTTTAGGTAATTAAGATGTGTATATTAGTTTGCATTTGTGTGTATGTCATTGTCGGGTCATTCGTCTTCCTCCCTGGTGTGTCGTGTTTATGCCTCGTTCCCAGCTCCTTGGTTTTGTGAGTACACCTCGTCAGTTTGAGTTTTCGTATTACAACCACAGTTGAGCTACAGTTTAGGTTTTCATGTTTAGAGCTACAGTTTCCGCGGCCAGACCCAAAGGGGCTGACCTATTATAGGGAAACACTTGATTGTTCCTCCCGCCTGCAGGAAGGCATCCTTTCTCCATGGCAGCTTCCATGGTTGACCCGTCAGCTGTTGCAGAACCAGGAACCACGGGGCATTCATGTATTCTGGGGTGGTCAGAATCATTGTTAGATTCTCCTCTCTCACCCTCTCCAGCAATGCTGATAGAAGAGGGACTGGGGGGGAGACATAAATGAGTGTCTTTGGCCATGGTTTGTATGCAAACATGTTCACCCTCAGTGGTGGAGCATCCCATGGGTTTAGGAAGAAGAACAGGACGCACTGAGAGTTCTCTCGAGTGGCCATCAGGTCCACCTCCATTCTCCTGAACCTGCTCCAGATTTGTGAGATTAGATCTGGATTAAGAGACCAATCTCTGTCCAGAGGGCCTCCTCTCGACATAATGTCTGCTCCCCTGTTTAGAACGCAGGATGTAAACTGCTCTAATTGAGCACAAGTGTGTGTGCGCGCCCAGTAGAGCAGTTTCCTGGCTGCATTCAGCAGCTGAGCTGAATGCATGCCCCCTTGGTGATTTAAGTACGCCGTAGCGGTTCTGTTGTCTGTGTGTCATCACGTGATGATCCTGAACCAGTGGGGCAAAATGCCTGAGAAATTTCTGTACTGTGAGAAATTCCAATATATTTATGTGAGCAAACGTGCCGGCCAGCCGCACACCTCCTATCGTTTCTGACGGGCAGGTCCTTCCCTAACCGGAGAGGGACACGTCTATGAACACCGACGTGAATGACGTTGCTTTACCCAAGGGAACTCCCTCTGACAAGTTTAGGGAATTCCCCACAGTGGTTCAGATCTGCTCCCACAGATGGGGGAATGGTGATCAGACGCCGTTTGTGACGTACAGGGTCGACTGTCAGTCGATTGAACCATCTTTGCAGGCGGTGCATAAACAATAACCCCAGTAGCACCACGACGTGGGCCGCTGACATCATTCCTAACAGTCTCATGACTGTCAGCATTGTCACTGTTCCGAGAGGCCGGAGGAGCTGAAGCAATGACATCAGGGATTCCCACCTCTTTTCTGACAGGGCTGCTGTCATGTTCACTGAGTTTAGATTCATTCCCAGGAATGTAATTCACAGAGACAGAATTATACTTATTCTCCCAATTTACCATGAAACTCAGATGAGACAGATGTTTCACTAAAACAACTGTTTGTGTCTCTGCCTCTTTTCTGGACCGAGATAACAGCAGGAGATCGTCCAGATAAAACAGGATTTTTATCCCTCTCGTTTGAAGCGGACGGAGAGCTGTCTCCAGGCATTTTGAGAATGTGCGTGTGGCGAGCATGTACCCAAAAGGCAGGCAGTTGTACTGAAAAGTCCCATTGAAAGGAAAAACAGAGGAACTTCCTGTATTTGTTTACAAAGTATTATTGGAATGTGAAAATATGCATCTTTCAGATTTATGAAGATGTAGCCCAGTGGATAAACTGAGGTTTCTACAAGGTAACAATGAGGTTAATAGAAGTCTTACATAATTCAAAAGACACAAATATATTAAAAGTAAACATTTATTTACTAATGCATAACATTGATGACAGTTATGGGTTTCATATTCTTGTTTCTGAAAGAAATACACTTGTATTTTCCTTTACTTTAATATTTAAATAATATTAAGGGTAAATATAGTTACTAAGTAAATAAAACTGTATTTTGTAAATCAATTGAGCATTATTTTATGTAAATATTGCATGTGGAAGAAGTATTAGTTTGACGTAAGATGCACT